>PVIR01029161.1:0-21329 GCA_004026965.1 Petromus typicus | reverse complement strand
AGGTCACAGATAGATACATATCGCATCTTTTCTCTGGTATGAGAAAATGAAGATGTAAATGAGTCCGAGCATTGTATGTTATATATTGTGAAATAGAAAATGCTCAATGTAAAATAAGGTGAAAGGGGACAATGTTGAGATTGTAACAAAAAAGTAAGGAAACAAATTTTATATATATGGGGGGGTGGTAGGGTGGGTGTGGCTATGGGAAGAAATGAGAATTAAGTTGTGTCTTATACTGGTACAAATCCCCATTATGGAGTGCAATCATGATGTGTATATTTAATGTACCAATAAAGATAATTAAAAAAAAAAGATGACAAGGCTTATGAAAGAATCCTGAAACATTATGAGAAGAATTTAAAGACCTCTAGCTGCCCAAAGATTAGTAACCTAAAGTATTTATCTGTATTTGATGATCATTTTGTTCACCAAGAACTTTGTCAAGAGAAAACAACTCAATTTAAAGGTATTAGGGCATCTGGTACTACTTTAAAGAGATGCCTAAGATCAAGTACTTTATAAAGAAAAGGGTCTATCTAGCTCCCCATGGAGTTATAAGAGCCTAGATCTGTGATCAGCTTTCTGCTGACAAAATCCCAAAGTGGCAGAGGGCATAGCATGACAAGTGACAGAGTCTGCATACGTGCGTGTGTGTGTGTGTGTGTGTGTGTGTGTGTGTGTGTGTGTGTCTCCCCTCTACTCCTACTCTCTCTTTCTTACAAAGCCAACAGGATTTAGTCAATCATGAGGGCTACACTCTGATGATTGTATCTAATCCTCATAGCCTACCAAAGGCCTCACCTCTAAACAACATAATCACATTGTTTCCACCTTTATAACCTGCCAATGGAGATGAACTTTGAACACATGGACCTTAGGGGGACATACACAGCCCATATTCGAACTGCAGCAATTAAAATGTAAAAGCAAAGCACAGTTAGTTGGAATCAACAGACTCAGGCCAGTGAGACATCTGAGTAACTCTAGTAAAGTACAGTGTGTTCAAAAGGGAAGGGTTAATAAAAGCAAAGAAGGAAACCAGTAGAAACAAGGAAAAAGAGAAAAATCTTAAAATTAATTATTAGCAGTACTGTCCTGCCCGGCAGAGCAATGGGGTAACTGAGCCAAGGGGCTAGGATGAGAAATAAATCTGGACAGGAAAGTAGGGTTGGAAGGGCTCATCAGTCAATACCGAATGAGCACCGTGTTTATTTAACAGCCTTCTTTTATACATTTCTTAAGTACTGCCTATGAGCCGGCTAGCTTCGTTCACATGTACAGAAAAAAGAAAAAAAATTAGTGAAAAAGGGTGGAGTCCTTGGGTTGTTTAATCTCATAAAGAACTAGTGGGTGGGGTGTGTTTATAACTGTTTTAATCTGGCCAAGGTGTGCAGAGGTTCTTAGTTTAATCTGGCATGAGGGTGTGTAAAGGTTGTTAGTTTAATTTGGCAAAGACAGTAATTATCCTTGAGGGAGGTAGGCAGTTATTGGGCTCTGATCCAGAAATCAGGTCTACTTTTTTTCTCCTGCATAGGCAGCCATGGCACTGTAGGAAATGGCTCCCAACACTGTCCTATAAATGTCTCATATAAATAAAAAAACAAATTAAGATTAATTTTATTCTACTGCTGTTGATAAAATTATCGTTATCATGAACTGGGTATAGCTAGCCATCTCATAATGATATTTTTAAATACTCAACCAGTTCCTTTTTCTGGAAGTATGTACCCACCAAGGAAGAGCTCATTTGTACTTTGGCTTCTTATACCCACACATTTCACCTGGCCACTCCAGTATTTAACACATGATGATATTGCCAGTGGGGTAGTATGGCTAGGGAGAAACACTGTAGAAGAAACTCAGGTTTAGGATAATGCAATGCTCCTGTTTAAAAAATAAGTTGTAGCTCTACCTG
Source organism: Petromus typicus (assembly GCA_004026965.1). Lineage (NCBI taxonomy): Eukaryota > Metazoa > Chordata > Mammalia > Rodentia > Petromuridae > Petromus > Petromus typicus. The sequence continues at coordinate 19,411 of PVIR01029161.1, read as the reverse complement.
GTGAAGTTTGGAGAAAAACTAGTAGAAATTGTGTTACTGATCATCTATCTTAACTTTACAAATAGAAGTTTTAGCACTGGAAATAGTTTACTTATAAGAAGAAATCTGTTGGTCATTTAGAAAAAAACACACTTCTCATTGGTATTCCACTTTGTATTTAACAGCTGGCAGATTGATATGTTTCACTTGATAGATGAATAACTAAAGCATAAAAAGATAAAAACTTAGTTATTCCCATACTAATACTGGAGTTACAAGATTGTATAAAGACAACATTTTAAACCCTTAGTTTGTAAACTAAAATGAACAACTGGCACTCAACTCAGCAGCAGAAAACACACAGAGAAGTGCGCATGTGTGGGCACTGGAATGGGGTACATCACTTCCCTAGCTCAGTGCCTTTCATAACTACAGAGATGAGTAACTCCACACAGTGGGCCCCCAGAGAAGAAAGGAGAGCTTTGTTCAACTGCTGCAGTCTGTCTCAGTATAGACTCATCAGACTGACAAATCTACTCAGACACAAGGCTAGCTGCTGGCCTTTTAATGCATGGTATACACAGGGAGGTAAGAGATATTGTACAGTGTCACTCTTGGGAGAATAGGCTGTGACAGAAAAATAGATAGATAAATGGATAGATAGATAGATAGATAGATAGGTAAATACCAGGCGACTATGGAAATATACATTTCTTGAACAAAAGCACCAATTTTCAGTTTCACAGTATTTTAATTTTCTTCTTTGGACATGCTTCTGGACAGATTTCACAATAATTGGTATATCATTATAAAAATATTAATATTAATAATACTTATGTGCTACTAAGAATATTAATATTTCTATATGTAAAATATGCCTACATATATTAAGACATATATATGGGAGTTGAACATATATAACTTTATTAAAACATAAAAAATAACACACTTAGCTGGGCACAATAACACAAGCCTATAATATCAGCTGTCAGGAGGCTGAGCCAGGAGTATCAACACATGTTTGACGGCTTCTAGTCTACCTCGTGATTTCAGGACCAGCCTGAATTACATAGTGAGACCCTGTCTCAAAAACAAACAAGCCAACAAACAAACGGAAACCAAATTTATTTGATTTGATTTAATTATACTTGTTTTCAAAGTTAATGAAGAGATTTCATCCAATAAGCCCATTATCTCTCATGAATTTGATTCTTTAATTTCCAATTATATCAAGTTGTATCTTACAATTTATGTCTATTTTAGGACTATTTTCTGAATTTCAAACTTGCATATTCAACTGTCTCTTTCTAACTCTAATTGGAAGTCTAATTCAGCATCAAAATATGACATTTCTGAAAAAGAAACCCTTTTATGAGCTATCTTCAGGGCCCCTTGCATCTCAGGAAAATATAATACAATTTCTCTCAGTGCTCAGGATCCAAAAGTATCCTCGACTATTGACCAATACATTTCTCTCAGTTTACATAAATCTCTCAAACAGTGCCTTCTGTTTTATAGTCAAATATCTCTCTTTTGGAATACTGCAGTCAGCTTTAAATTTATTTCTTCAAGTGTAGTCTTTCAGTGTAATCCTGCCTTAAATGTCACAGTGAAGCTAATGATGCAAGAAAAAGTAATATTGCTTCTCTGCTTAAAATTTTCTGTTGGATTGTTATTTTGGAATATTAGACAAAAGTCCATATCATGACTGCAAAGCCCTATTTGATAATCCCAACAGACCATTGCCCCTCTAATACCACCTCCAACTATTCTCCATTTTGAGCTAGCTGACTGATACAGATAGGATCTTTAGTGTCCCCAAAGACCTACGTGTGGATACCTTGATCACCAACCTGTAGCGACCTAGGAGGTGGGCATAATGGAAGGAAATTAGACATGGGAATCACAGTTTTGAAGAAGATATTGAGGCCCAGTCCCTTCCTATCTCTTTCTCCTATGCTTCTATCTTGAGGTAAATTGGCCTCCCCTACCACATGCTTCTGATCTGATGGATCGGGCTGGCACAGGCTCAGAGCAATGCTGAGAAAAGCATCTGAATCATGTAAAATTGTGATAAAATGGGCTATTTATCTATTTAAATTGATTCACTCAGGAATTTTCTCATAGTAGCAAGGAGCTGACTACCATACCATTGGTACACTGGCCTCTAACTTTTGCTTGATCAAGCCATGGACATTGTTACCTGATGATCTGTGGTACCTGGGTTTTACCATGTCTGAATTGTCTCCCAGAAATCTTCCTGGGTCACTCTCTATCTTTCTCTAGTTTTCCATAAAATTGTCATTTCCTCAGTAATGTCTTTTTTTTGGTATTTATCTAAATGTCCAGCTGCTGTCTCCTGACATATAGTACCCCAATTATGTTTTGCTTTCTCTCTTTGATGCTGACCATGCCTGGCCTACTATATATTATACTTTCATGCTCGGTGTATGATCTTACAATATTGGCTTCACTAAGTCAGAGATGTGTCTGTCTTGTTGGCTGATATATTCTTAGTACCCAGAACCATATCATGGACACAGTAGGTATTCAAAATATTTGTTAAGTCAATCCTGTTTTTATAGACTTTCTAACAATAGGTATCATTCTGGACAAGGGGAGCCTTAGGGAGTAGACTCCAAATATTTTTATTTCAGAATGGTATCTCTCCCATAGTGAGATACATTCTTGTTCTAAATAACTTAATGTCCTTGCTAACCACATTTCAGCTGTTACAATCCATTTCTTGCTATGTAGATATTCTTTGATTTTGTAGTTGCAAATACTCTGTGTATTGATACATCCTGATTTCTTCAGGATAAAGGTCTGGTCCTTCACTCTCTCCTCAGTCTGTGTTTCCTTCCCTCTCTCTCCCTCTCCCCATCCCCTTTATTCCTTCCTGAGACAGAAGCCTGCTTAGTTGCTCCGGCAGCTCAAGTCTGTGATTCTCTCACCTTGGCCTCTCAGACTGCTAAGATCACAGGTGTGCACCACCATGCCTGGCTTATTTGCTTCTTGTTCAATATCACCAAAGGTACTATGAATGAGTAACTTCAATTCACAATCTATAACTAAAATGTCAGTGTTTAAGTCATTACAGATATGTGTGGAAATGCATAGATATACAATCAAGTATCATGGTCTTCTCTGTTTATTAAGCTGATTTTTTCCTGAGTGTTATATGCACCACAAGGTCACACTTCTAATTTTTGAGGTTAAAATGATATTGATTATAATGCTTAATACTAAAAACCATTTTTCAAATTAATTGTGTCTAACAGTATCAATCAAAATCCCTTCTGAATATTTTTTTCTTTATTTTCACCCTTTCTAACCCTTTCAAGAATTTTCTGTTTTGAGTTTTTTGTTTGTTTGTTTGTTTTTTACATTTTTATTATTGCCTATATTCAGATTTATGGGATCGAAACTGAGTATGGCTCAGATCAGTCTTCCATGCCCTCTTGACAGTGGACTCAAAGGAGCAAACAGAAAGGTTTTCTCTGATTGCAGACTTCTAAGTCAGTCATTTCAATGAAGCTATCTAGTCTTAAGTGGAAGCTATATAGTCTTAAATCTGGAGCTGAGGGTGTGGCGGGTTTGTTCATAGCCATCATCCATGATGCACAGATAACCAGAGATCCTTCACCATGATGGGTATTTTCAAAGAAACAATTTCTAAACTAACTTCAGTTATAGAGTAATCTGCCAGAAAATAACCATCTCTAGCATGCATTTATGATGTAAGTTTGCCCAAGGTAGAAAAGTGAGTCACATTTAGGCTGGAGAGAGACTCGAGGACATGGGGTTTCCTGCTCAGTGATGTGAAGCCAGCGCCATTTAATGTGTATGAGCAGACATTCCGTAAAGACCAGAGGCTGTGCTCCTAGCTCTTGCTATCTGTCCTTACATCTCAGGAAGGCCAGATCACCTCTGCCTTGGGATAGCATGTGTCACCTATGTTCTACTCTAGGCCCTTCTCAGGAGACTCCTCTCAGAAGGCTCAGGGTCCTCCTCTGGCAGCAGTGTGGTCTACAGCTGTGTTTACAGAGGGCTCATCTTCCAAAGTGACTGCACAAGGGACAGTCTCGGCTATGACTGAGTGGAAAGGTAAAGATTCAGAGAAGATTTTACAAACATCAGTAAGTATGATATGGTGTGATAAGCCCTGAACTCCATGTGAGAAGATTGACTGGAGGACTAGCTCTGATGTTTAGCAGATCTACAGCTAATCACCAATGATAAAAATGTTTTATTATTGATAGTATCATTTATGTCTGAATAAGAGTATAGGGTGTACACTGTAGGCTCACTGTCTAGTAAGGAGGCCCTTAGGGGTACTGTATAGCCTTCTCCATCTTCCATCAAGTCTTTAAATCAAAGCTGTAGCAGCCCAGAAAACCAGGAATTCAGTATCTGTCTGGTCATATCCACTGACAGGAAACACATGATGGCCTAAGGAGTCCACGCCATTGCTGGAGAGTCCTGAAGGACAGAATGTTCTCAGTGTGGAAACAAGCTTTGGCTCCTACGGCTGATATCCTGAGCCACTCTCGCCTGGCTGCTGTCCTCACCATTCCCCAAACTGGCCACCAAGGACTTCATGTCAATGAACCCTGTGGCCCTCAGCCAGCCTTATCTTATCTTTTCAGCAGTACTTGGCCCATTTGGCAAAGGTGGGTTCTTGAAGGCGCTCCCTGCTCTTGACGCCACTACACTCCTTCCTCCTGGATGTGTGCCCAAGTCTCCTGGCACAGTTCTTTGTTATCATTGCCAACATACCCATCTCAGTTCCAAACAAACACAAAAAACAAATCATAATTTCCACAAATGTTCTGTTCCGCCTGAAATATGTGCTGCATATTATGATTAGAGGCAATTTACCAAATAAAAAAAGCATATAGTAACATGCCTAAGAATAAAAGAAATCAATAATAAGAACATACTTTTCTACTTTAGGGTCGCATTAATTTGGATGCTTATTCTTCTTAATCAGAAGGTGGTAATTTATCAAGCAAAACTAACTATGATCTCATTTTCTACATTTATTTATGGTCCTGATTGGGTTATATTTTATACATGAAAAATTTCAAAGTTCTTATTTTGACTGATGATTTGAGAAAGCTATCACTGATTATTAATGATTAAATAGATTTAAAATAATATACTAAGTAATTTTTCACAAATTTCAGTTATACTCCTATTTTTACTTAATTTGCTCTAATTTAAAAATGAATAAGTCCTTCTACGATGAAGAAGTACTAGTATATGTTTTATAATCCACACATGTGGACAGAATGCTTTCTATGGGGTATTATTTTAAAAAGAAAGTTCACTGCAAAGGATATGAAAGACTTCAAGGTGAAGCAAATTCTCCTGTCCTTAAACACGATCACAGTTGACCTTTAAAGTAGATAAAGTCTTAAAGAAGACAGGCACACAGGTGATATTTTGCCAGGCCTATCTGAATATATTTAATATACAGCCAAGGAATTATGCTTTCTCCAAAGAAATATCAAGTTGATTTTAATTTACATGAGGGAAACTTGTGATATCATGGTTTTTTAGAAGATAAATTGAAACAGGAAGTTAACTGGATAAAGAGCATTATCTTATGCTGCTCTAGAGAGGGTCTGAGATATTGGGGACAAGTACTTCCGGTAGCCTGAAGCAATGAAATACGTAACCATGTGTCTGTCCGTCAATTCTGCAAACATTGTTCCTGCCTAAAAATGATCTCAGTGCAGTCCACAGAGGTATGGGAATGACAGAGCCTTTCATTTGACCTCCCCATTTCTGATTTGTTCTACTGTCATCTCGTCTGTGAAAATGTTTGGGCTAATCTTTCCAGCCTCTTGCAATCAGCCAGAGTGGTATTGATCTTTCCATCATTCTCTCACGCACCTTGGAGCATCGCGTAAGAGAAAACGCACTCTCACGGATGATCCACAGCCATTCAATATGCTCTTAATTGTAAACAGTTCTTTCCAAATTTAGTGCAGCTATAAACATCATACACTGATCTATATGTATCTGTTCTCTTACCCATACACGCACATTTACATTCATACTTTTAAGTCACATATGCCACAGATTTCACTCCCAGATGTCTCACTGTGAGATCTACTCTTTACTCACTCTCTGAAAAATTTCCAGCCATTAATAGACATTTCACTATGAATGAACTGTTCATGCAACTCCTTAGCAGCTCTAGAAGAATTCACCTGTCCATGTATTGACTTCAGTTCTTTTTTCTTCCCAGTACTCTCAGTGAAAGATAGGAAAGGTAGTTCAACATCTCTAAATACTGTGTATCTTTTCCCAGAAATGGCGGATTCAATAAGCAGTGACCATGAACTGGGAAAAGGGCATGATTTACTTTTTTTCTTCGCTTTTTGTGATACCAATGCAGTATGTCTAAATGCAAAAATAGTAAACTGATGTCAGAAAAATGATACATATTTACACATGTATGACCTATTTATTTCACTTGAATATTTTCTTAAGATACACCCATTTCAGTATGAATGACTCAAACTTGTCATTCTTTATGGCAGAGTAGTAATACTCCATTCTATAAAAAAAACCCCACATTTTCTTTATCCAGTCTCCATTCAATGGACATTTGGGTTGTTTCCAAGATTTAGCTGTCACAAACTGAGCTGCTATAAACATAGGTGCTCATACATCGCTGTGATATGAATCTTTTAATATTTCCATGTACATCCCTCGCAGAATAGCAGGATCAAATGGGACCTCTAATCCTAGTTTTCTGAAGAATTTCCACACTGCTCTCCACAATGACTGCACCAGTCTACATTCCCACCAACAGTGCAGAAATGTTCCTTTCATCCCTCAGCCTTGTCAGTATTTGTTGCAAGTTGATTTCAAGATAGCAGCCATTCTTTTTGCTGAAATAAAATCTTAGAGTTGTTTTTATCTGCATATCTCAAAAGACTAGTGATGTTGAGTATTTCTTCATATGTTTCTTAGCTGCTTTTTCTTTATCTTCTGAAAAGTGTCTGTGCATTTTAGATGATCATTTTTGAAGTGGGTTCTTAAATTTGGGGGGGTTGGATTTTTAAGCTCTTTTATATATTCTAGATAGTAGCCCTTTATATGTGGATCAGCTGGTAAAAATTTCTTCCCATATTTCTGGGTGTCTTTTTGTTCTGCCAGTGGTTTCTTTTGCTATACAGAAGCTTTTTAATAGAATGAGATCCCATTTGTTGAAAATATAAATGAGTTCTAAAATATATGTTAAATATTGTACAATATAAACTACTCAAAAGGAAATGGGGTAGGGGTAAGTAATGAGGGGCAAAAAAAATTGTGAAGGTAATAAAAAAGATAGAAACAAAGTTCATGTATATAGGGGGTGGGAGTTATAGGGTGGCTAGCGGAACGGGAAAAAACGAGAATCAAGTCATGTCATATACTGGTACAAATTGTCAACAGTGAGTGTGATCATGGTACACATAAAATGTGCTTATTTCACAATAAAAAATAGTAAAGTGAACCCCAAATTCAGTGTGGTGTGCAATTTATCCATCATAGTCTTCTCTTTGTATTTAGTGTTGGTCATAATCTTCAGCACTTTTTAAAAATTTTTCATAAGTGGGAAAATTTGAAGTTGAAAAAATCAAATCATCCATCATTCACTTTCTTCACCAACTGAAAATATATTGCCTTTATTGTTTTTTTTTCTGTCCAAGTATTTTAATATCTTTTGTTATTAATGGTGGTGGCCAATATTTTCTAATTCAGTTTTAGAGATTGTAACATATCACTTCTAAATATTTTTTCATGAATTTCCTGAAGTTACAAACATTTTTTACACAGAAGCACAATGAAGCCATGCAACATATCAATTAAGATCATTTTATTAATACTAATGCTAATGGACCAATTATATTAACATACTCAAATAATAGAACTGTAAGAGAACGGAGGCAAAAAATACAGACCAACAAGACAATATTAGAACTGAAGGATGTTGTACCCTAAGGATGATGCAGATGGCTAAATTCTCCCTGGGTTGGAAGGTGAACCAAGGAAATAAATGAATCCGAACTGTATGAGCACATTTGCCTAGTTTCTCATGGCTCATATTACTTTTACTTTATGGACAGAGAATACTAGCCACATAGAAACTTCTAGAAACATGGAAACACACTCAGTCTCCTCTGGACACTATTAAGTACTTTTTTAAAAAATTGAGTTTATTAAGTATGCATTATCTCTCCATGATGAATGTGAAAATAATGTGAAATATTTTTTGGATCTCATTAAAAATTCTAGCTATTAAATGCATAGAAAGGCTCTCTTTTGATTTTGTTTTCTTTCCATTGCTAACTAATTGATATAAGAAGGGATACCTAGTATTTTAAATACTTTTTAAATCCCCAAACAATCATTGCTACTGTGTTCTTCAGGTCTACTTGAATGAGAAGATGTATTTGCTAAAATTGTTATCCTATTCTTTCTGAATCTTCACTTGGCTGTTTTACAGAAAATTGATGTTAATATGGCAATGATCTGTCTTATGTTTTTACTTAAAAGTAAAATTATAATACTCTAAAGAACTCAGTGTTACCTTTGTTTACTGAATAACTTCCTTCATAATTTCAATTCTTCCATTTAAAATAATTGAACAAATATTTTCATAAGTACAGAATTTTCCCTAACATACAAGAGCTTGAAAGTTATCTAAATACTTATCACTTTCAATAATTATCTTTATCTTGTATCCCTCTTTTTTCTCCTCTCACCAGACCTATGTGAATAATTATATTTTAAGGAAAAAGGAAAGAAATTCTCTATGCAGTTAATCAGTCTAGACCAGGCAATTTGGTGGCTGTCACTTGAAATGGATGGGTTGTCACCTTTTCAGGAATGGATGAGAGTGTTGTCCCTAACTAAGTGATAAACAAGAACTAGCAGCCATGGAGTGAAATGGAGAGGGTGCAGAGGTGAGGTAGACATAACAAAAATAAATAAACAAACCAGAAGAGTTTTACAAAGAACAATGATTAATCACTCTGGGTTATTGTTGCTGAGTTTATTTGAGAGACAGGAAGCATCATTTGAGCATTCCTTGAACCATTTTATCTTTACCTGTACACAGTTTGACAATTGCATTTGACTTCAGGGACATGGTAATGGATGGAAAACGAAAATCAAACAAAAGAGGGCAATCAAAGAGGAGACAGAGCTCACCTACTTGAGTTATTGCTAACATGATAATCATGTCCCTTTCTGCTGGGCCTTTTACCTGTATAAGATCCAAGAAAGAGGTTTCTTATGGGACCTTTGTACCCACTGCTTCTTCAACTTTTGAAGATGAAACAGTCAAGCTGAGTTACTGCTTAAATAGAAAGAAATGTTTAAAACTGTAGAAAATTGTAAAATTGATAAATTATAGTGTGTCTCTCTCAGCTATTCTACTAAAAACTTTGGGACTGAAATAAATTGGTTTAAAGGATTACAGAATAAAGACACTTCAAGAATACAAAAATATTTATGAATAAAAGAGTACAATAACATATGGAAGAGATCTGGTTATCTTTTGAGGAGAAAAAAGATATTCAAGCTATCATGCTCACTTTCTTCCCAAATAAGGATAATTCTACAGTGTTAATATAATTTATTTTGTGCATATTAAATATAGTATCTGATAATCAATAACAGACAGAGAAACAACAGAAGAGAGTCCCTGGTGTTAGTGTAGGTTGTGAATGATTTGAGACAGGGCATACTTTCCATGGGCATTCCTTGGGGATTATCCCCTCTCCACAAAGTTTCCAGTGGCCAATGTCCAAGTACATAGTTTCAAGTACCTAGATATCTTCCAGTTATTGTGGCTGCACAATAAGACAGACAGAAGCTAGCATCCTAAAATAATTATTTCTAAGCTCATTCATTGGGTCAGCAGCAGCAAATACAGCTGCTTCTTCAGGACTAATTTGGCATCTCAGTAGAAGTCTCAAACATGAAAATCGAATCATCTAAAACTTCACTTACTCCAGATATGAATGTAGGTGCTCATTATGGAATAAAAGTCTTTGTTTCTTTCTCCCCATGATTCTCTTCATTTGACTTCTCTAAATGAACTTATGTGGGTCATCTTCAACATAGAGGTGGAACCCCAGGGATAAATTTCTCAAGACAAAGACCAAGAGGAAGCTGCATCACCTGTTTTAGTCAAGCTGTGAAAAGTATGTGGCCTCAGTTGAGCCATGTTTTCTACTTGGGAACATCAGAGCCCTGCCTAGAGTCAAGAAGTATTATCAGAGGCCTCTCCTCTTAAAAGGGAGTAAAGGCATGAAGGAATGAGGGAGGAGTAACAGGACAATTTTGGAAAGTACATTCTACTCCAGAAAGAAATCAAAGTTAGAGGACAGTTGATACATCACTCAACATTCCATGGCAGGCAGTTTCTGGGCCAGAAACAATCTGCTTCTCTCTGACTATAAGCTGACAGAAAGTCTCCTCTGTGCGGAGGTGACTTCTTCGAAATAAACTTTCTTTAAGAGATAAAATGAAAACAGACTTTGCTCTTTCACTAAACTGGCATCGTGACAGGCTGGAGCAAGGGAATTAAAAGTTACTTGCATGTAATTTTGAAACCATCCAGAAACTTCTAACTTTGAAAGGAAGAGTTTAAAATGTTAAGTCTAAGGTACTTGAAGATAAAAGGTATAGAACTGATTTAATATATAAGTATGAGAGAAATACTCAGTGTATGTAAAATTATAAATCAAGACCCAAAGTATATAATGTGATATATTGTTAATGTCAGAGGTGTGCAATTGGACAAAACAAATATTATTGGTGTTATCCTGGTCAATAATATGTAAGAATTTTACATATATAATAAAATGTTAGAAAACATAAAGATTTCCCTTGTTAATTAATCAACAAATCTAGCATTGCTTAAATAGCCGTATTACCTCCAGTCATTTATAGATTCAGTGAAAATTGTTAATATATCAACATCTTCCTTTCTAGAACTAGGGGAAAAAGTCAAACAGTACATATGGAACCAGAAATGACCTGAAAGAATCAAAACAATTTCTGAGCAAAAAGTGGGAAGCCTGGAGTCATAGCAATTCCCAAATCCAAATTATTCAACAAATTCCTGGTAAAGGAAACAGCACATTATTGGCACAAAAACAGATTTGTAGACCTGTGGAATGAAATGAAAGACATAGAAACAAACACGTGAACCAATGACCATCTAATTTTTGATCCAAGGCCTAATGTGTGCAGCAGAAAGATAATCTCTTTAACAAATGGTATTGGGAAAACTGGACGTCAACAGGCAGAAGATTGGAACTACATCTCTGTCTTTCACCCTGTACTGAAAGAAAATCAAAGTAAGTCAGAGACTGATATAAGACTGAACAGTCTGAAACTTCTGGGTAAAAATACAGTGTAAAGGAAACATTTGAAACTATAGAGATGAACAAAAACATTCCTGTATGCAAACAGAAGACTGCAATAAACAATAACAAGAATCAACAAATGAAACTAAATCAAATTAAAAGCTTTTGTACAGTAAAGAAGACAATCAAGAAAATATATATGGAATGGGAAAAAAATCTTTGCCGGCTACTCTTCTAATAGCAGACTAATATTTTCAACATTTTCTGTATATATTGCTTCAAGCCTTGCAGTTTATAATACTCTCTATTGATGTATTTGTATTTCTGTTTATCCATAATAATATCTCTTTTTCCATCTCCAACTTTACTTCTGATTTTTTATTCATCTACTTATAGATTTGTCAGTTTTGTTCATCTGTAAAGTCTGTGTAATATAGCAGCCAGTACACCTAGCTATATGCTTGAACTATAAGAACAGAGCTACCATTGATTCTGTCCTCCTTAAATTTCTGGGCTGGTGCATTTAAAATACTCCATGACAGCTATTTTTGAGACAGTAGTGATATGTGTGAAGATGTACATACATATAGCAATTAGGGAGAAGAGTGCAAAAGAAGCTATCCAGTGTAGTGGAACTTTCCTGGACAATTATTAATAAAAAAAGATGTTTAGGTGTGTGATGAGCAATGATTCAAACAGGAAAGAAGCAAGAACATTTCCTAGAAGAAGTTGACTTGTGAATAGTTAAATAGGAGAAACTCTTGGTTCCTGGGTTTATGGGATTCAGAAGTGTGAGGCAGGAAAGTGGTAAATCAGGCTGACAAAGCTACAGGGATTTGTTTCATTATCTACAAACTTGGTTTGGATCACAGAGGCAAAGTGTGTCTTTGTTACTTCTCTGTTTGCTGAAACAAACATTTGACATCCACAAATTAAAAGAAGAAAAGTTTATCTTAACTCATAGTTTGTGGAGTTTTCAGTGCATAGTCAACTGGCTCTAGAGAACAATAGTCTAGGGACAAGGAGGCAGAAAAGCAGTGCGAAGGACCCTTCCCCAGTGAGTATCTTCTGCCACATCCAGACAGCAGGAGTCTGCAATTGTGTGCTACTGCCTCAAAACAGGCTGTAAGCAGCACAGACTGTAAAGAGTTAGACTCAGAGTTGCCTTATTTTGAGAAGTGAGTCTGGCTGAAGGCTACCAAGATTTGAGGAGCTCATGCCCAGATTCTGTTCCCACAACTAAAACTTTCTAACTAGAAGGATACTATTCTAATGACAACCATATATTTTGTGTATTCTGCTCCTAATTTGAGAGTGTTTTCTCTTGTCCTTTACAAACTTTGTTTACATTAATTTCCATAGAAATTGTATATAATCCTACCCTTGCACATAGCTCACCTTTAGCCCAATTGATTGCAAAAAAAAAAAAAAAAAAAATCTGTGCACAAAACTGGCCACATCTTTGCCATTGCACCTACATTAGTGATCCTGACACCTAGGTTTCTCTCTTATTTTGTTTATTTTTTAATTTGTTTTTTCCCTCTTGAGCCTACATCATGTACTGGGAAGGATACTGAAAGCTAACTGCAGAAGTCTCTAGTACAGATACTAATCCACCTAGGAGATCAAGATATCACACACTCTTAATCCATCGTCACGTACCATAGATCAAACTACCTCTGAAAATCCTGGCCCATAACAGCATGAGGTACTGAGGAACATGTAGATACAAGTTGTGAAAGGAGCATGTCTGAAGAATGTGAAGAGGTGCAGAAATATGTCTTCACTAACATCTGTGTCAATGTGTGTACTTTGCATAGTAAGAACGGAATTTCCTGTTCAAATATGTATAGTGCTCCGCCTGCCTGGTAAGTGCAAGGTGAAAAGTTCACCTCCAGTGCTGGGGGTGAGGGGCTGTCAAAAGGACTGGAGATGTAGCTCAGTGACACTGTCACTGCCTCATAACTGTGAGGTCCTGATTTTGACCTCCAATACCCTCCCCCCCCAAAATAATTCAAACACATGTGTTGCCCAGAACTTAGTAATCATAAACTTGAGTTCTGTTTGTGGCACTGTCACTAAGTTGTAATTTAAAATAGTTCTTTGACATCTTTGTTACTCTATTATATCAGTTTCTGAAGGATGAGGCTTTTACATTTCCAGGAATTGCTGGATAGTTTCAATATAAAAAGACATGCAAAAGCAATTCCTAAACATATAAGTAGGTCATGTATTCACACACAAAAAAATGCATTGTTATTGTCATTTCAAGTTCTTAGAAGAGAATGTACAAACCTTTGGGGAACAAAGGACTACTCTGCTTTGTTTACATTTTTGTGATCCAATTTAACATTCAGAAAGAATTTCTATTAGGTGCTACCTTTTCATATTATGTAAACATACTTACTGTATATTTATTAAGGATACATGATAAAGAATGTCTACAACTTACAATTTCTTATTCCTGGTTCATAGTATCTTTGAGAAGGCTAAATCTTCAATGAATATTTGAAATGAACTATTTTTGCTGAGAGGAGAGGACAGAAGAAGTGTCCTATGTAATGTTTGCACAAGATTAAAGCCAATTCTTTGCTTCTGTAGTTTTCGTGACTTTCAGCTCATCATCCTCTTCTATCCCTAATTTCATTTTCTATGTGCATTTATATTAGGAAAGGAAAGAGACTCCAGAAGCAGCCTGAAAGTCTCATCGAGAAAGTGACCCTGTGTGTTAGGCACTAGGGGTTTGAAACAAGTCACATTTGCAAGTAGCCTGTACCTCATTCTCATTCTCGGTGCAGCGTTCAGTGATTTCAAGCTCCCCAACTTCCACTATCTTTCCCTGCCTTCCTTGTGCAGCCCTCTGATTCAGTGAGGCTTCATGAATATGCTTCAGTGTTATAGGAAAGACAGCAGGATCAGAGAAAAGTGCGCACAATAAAAAATGTGCAAGTGAAGTAGCACTGTCATGGCTACTCCTCCAGCATAGATCATAGAGCGATGGCCCCAGTGTGAGTCCTTCCCGCGCCCAGCAAAAAGGAAAACAACATTGTAATAAATTAGCTGGAACTGCACTTCCCCGGGTGTTCGGTGACAGGGTGATAAATAACCCCAGCCATGTACAATTTGCCTTTCCTTCTGCCAAGGTTTCCCACCACAATATTTTCGGGCCTTAAGTCACGGTCATCGACACTTGATTAATACAGAGAGGGAAAGTTAAGATAACACGGAGGCCGTGTTTGCTTGAACAGTCCACAGAACAACAGTATAAAACTTTATCTGGATTACATTTTTATTGATCACTACAGATCTGTGATAAGATCTGTGTGCATAATCAGTAACTGTAACGCCCCACCACCCTAATAAAGTAACTATGTTGAATATCCCAGCAGCACATCTGACTGGTTTCTTTCTGTAGATTGAGTCATCCTTTCTTGTCCTCTCATTTTCTCATGTCTGTGATGGGGGTACGTCAGCTGGGCAGCAGTATTTATTTTTAAATTTATTCATCAGTACATTTCATATATATATACATATATATATTCACACTTCTATATAAATTATGTATATAATACAATTGTATTTTATAAATATTTATATCACATTCACTTAACCTCAATCTATCAAATAAATCCAGTTATATTTGTGTAACTTTCTCAAGGAGGGAATAACAGCATATAAGTTTTCTAGCTAAACTAGAAATAAATAAACTTTATCAGAAATAAAGCTATATTTACTGTATTCCAGTCATCTTTGTTTGCTGATGAAAACAAAAGGAAACTATAAACATCCCTTTGTCATCAATTATTGCCCCGCGGAAAATGAATGCTTACATAAACAGCAACAAAACTGATTTTAACCAAATGGCAACACTGAATAAAAGAGAATAAATAACGTGATGTCAGGGTTTTTTGTTTTTTGGGTTTTTTTTTTTTTGCATAGCTTGAAGAATTAACTCAGAGATCTTGAACATGGTGTTGTCACAAAGCACTTGTGTAATTACCCCGACACTTCTCTTCCCTGAGGCACAGTGAGGGTGTGGTGAGTGAGACCCCTGCTCCCCACTACATGGGCCAAGTGTGCTTGCTCACATGGACGCCGATGTTCTGGCTGTGTCTGTATGCGTACAGCAGGTAATGAAAACAGCCCAGGTGCACTAAACCCTGAACATATACTAGGTGATGTCACAAGGCTTTAGATTCTTTATCTTATATCATTTGTGGAATGATAAGACTTGATAGCAAGATGAGGATACAGAAGCAAGTGGTGTTTCAAGGGTTTGTTTTCTATTTTACTTAATTTACAAAATGATGGGTCATGTAATTTTACCCTCCTTTTATGAAGAGAATAAAAAAAGACCATGTAGTTCCTCAGGCTAAAATCATTTCATAAGAAAATGGTAGGACCAGAATTCAAAACCAGTAAGTGTATCTGAGGAGCTTCAGCTCCTGCCTGGTGGGATGTACCTCACTGAGAAGAGGTTCAGCATCAGAGGTAGCAAAAAGGAGGGCGACCATTTCATGTGAACTTTATTGTAGAATATGTCTCACTCCTGTCTCAGAATTAGGATTTCATTGGACCTTTGTAAAATCCTCATGGAGGACTTCTGGTTAAATTTATCACATTTCAGTCATTTCTCTTCTATGCTCATTCTGTCTAAATAAAATATCAGATTTGACAGAACTGAGTGATGGTAAAAATTTCTCATTAAACCCAAAAGCCATTAAAACTATGATTAAATATTGAAGGTTTCAACTGTGTATGAAATGAGCAGTAAATGAGGCTTTCTTTTTCTGACCTAACATGGTGCTATGCCTATTTCTCTGATGGGAAGCGTTTGACAAGACAGCATCTGTGTCTTATGTTCCTTGCAATTGCAGGACCTGACTCTACATATGACAAACTACGCACACTCATTAATTATGTCATGCACCAGCCAAATGCCAACCTGGCTCCAACATGGTTATCAAGACATTTCTTTCATGATTTAGATCACTAAAATTTTTACATGGCATAATTAAGCTCTTAGTTATTAAGACTTCACTGTACAAAGGATCAAAACAATCAACAAAGTTACTTTAAATGGATACATGTATTAGAAGGACACAGGGAATTAAGATCAACAATATGAATTTGTATTAACAGATCCTGAGTGTGACAAGAAAGTTTTATAGTCATTGAGCTCCATCAATGTGGCCATGGCGGGCCTTGCTGAATCTTTCCCCCATGATCTTGCTAAACACTTCTTCATTATAATACTCACTAGAAGATCTCAAGGAAAATATTAACAAAATATTTATTTAATAATCATGTAATTCTAGGGCTGAGGATTTAGCTCAGTGGTTCCAGAGCCAGCCTTGCAGGCATAAGGGCCTTGATTTGATTCCTGGTAACCACATACAACAGTGCTGGGCACATGTCATTACAGCAATCTGGAAACAGAGGCAGGAGGATTGCTATGAGTTCAAGGCTTTCCTGGGTTACATAGTGAGCTGAAATACAAAGCAAGACCCTGTTTAAAAAAAAAAAAAACTATCATATATTCTAAACTAAATAAAATAAAATTGTTTTCCTTCTATTTTTATCAATTTGTGAAATAGAAAAAAAAATAAAACATCAAAATCTGTTCATATTAGATCTCTGCTTGAGTTATTATTCAATATAGATCAGTATATTCCTGTGAAGAAGAAATATGTACATACATAGTGAAAATACAACTATGTATTTCAATTTCATAAACTACAGATAAAGGTTTCAGATACATAAATATTATATCTGCCATTCTATTTTCATGGAAGGAATTCCCTTTATTCTTTTCTAATGTCTACATTAAGCACTTTGTTAAAATGAACACAGTGTTCATTTTTTGGCAATATTATCACTTAGGAAACTAAAAGGAGGATATATCAGGTGTTCACTAAAATACTATTTTAATGATTAATGATGAAAAAAATAATTGCTACTTCTTTACTTAAAGCAAAGGTTCAATAAGATCTTAACACAACAAAAATGGGAAACAAAGAGTAAAAGACCCATGGAAGAATAAATTAAATGTCAAAAAAAGTAAATTTTTGTATGAGTATAACTGAGTATGTACCATGGTTGCAGGTTACCTAGAAAGCTAGTCAAGAGAAACAATTGTTTTCTGAAGCTCATTGCACCATTCAGGTGGGAGGCTGAGAGCCATCCTCAAAGACACTCATACTCCAGTCCTTGGAGGCTGTGAGCACATTGACGTGTGTGGCAGAAAGGACCTTGAGATGAGGATTGTCTGGATTGGCCAAGTCTAGGCCCATGGCTCCTTAATTTTGTGGAGAACCTCCGCCAACCTACCGTATAAACCTTTGCCACTACCAATTTTGAAGTGTTGTCAGCTTCCCGTAAGAACCAAAAGTAATCTGCACAGGGCAGAAAGAGCAAGGACATGGCTTCTTTCTAAGAGGCTCCAGATGGTATGGGGCCCTGCAGACACTTGATTTGGGGACATCTGACTTTCAGGTGATAAAACAATTACCATTTCAAGCCACTGAACTGGCAATAAGTGGTTAAGGAAAACTAGTTATGCAGATAGATATACACAAAACAGTACACTGAGAAAAATGGTTTCCTTGGCCCTGAATTTCCAAAGAAAACTTAAATTCTTAGAACATTTATAAAAGAAACTTTATAATAGAATCAGCCTGAGAAAAAATGATATGAATTATAATTTTACTTGAATGAGGGATAGAGGAGAAAGAGAGACAGAGACAAAGAGAGACAGAGAGTCAGAGATAGAAGCAGAGAATGTTGCAAAGATTTTTTTCACATAGCTGTCTCATTTACTTATTTTATTTTTTATTTTTTAAATTTTTTAATCTTTATTGGTACATTACATATATGCATCATGATTGCACTCCATAATGGGGATTTGTACCAGTACAAGACACAACTTAATTCTCATTTTTTCCCATAGCCCTACCCATCCTACCGCCCCCCCATATACATAAAATTTGTTTCCTTACTTTTTTGTTACAATCTCAACATTTCCCCCCTTCTTCCTATTTTACATTGAGCATTTTCTATTTCACAATATATAACATACAATGCTAGGACTCATTTACATCTTTATTTTCTCATACCAGAGAAAAGATGCGATATGTACCTATCTGTGCCCTACTTATTTCACTTATGAGGATATCCTCAAGGTATGTCCATTTAAGTAGAAATGATTCAAACTTATCATTTTTTATGGCAGAGTAAAACTCCATTCTGTAGAAGAACCACAGCTTTTTTATCCAGTCTCCATTTGATGGATACTTGGGTTGTTTCCAAGATGTAGCATTCACAAATTGGGCTGCTATAAACATGGGTGCACATATGTCACTGTGATAAGAGTCTTTTAATTCTTGTGTGTATATACCTAGCAGGGCAATGGCCGGGTCAAATGGGACCTCCAATCCTAGCTTTTTGAGGAATCTCCAAACTGATCTCCACAGGGGTTGTACGAGTCTACAGTCCCACCAACAGTGGAGAAGTGTTCCTTCTTCTCCGCAGCCTCGTCAACTGTCTCATTTGTTTTTATTTATTAAGTTGTAGGAGGTTTGTCTCATTTCTAATAATAGCTTTTTAAAGCGAGAGGAGAAATTTCAGTGGGAAGGCAGAAAAATGTAATTCACACATCAAACTTGGAGAACTTTCAGGCGTACTTACCTGTAGCTTTAACTCTTAAAAATATTGTAATGGCACTTATAGTCCATCTTTGTCTCAAAAATAAAAGCCAAAAAAGGTCTGGGAATGTAACTCAGTTGAAAATCCAGTAAAGGAAATATATATATATATATATACATATATCACTTGTTAAAATGACAGGAGCGTTCTATTGCCCATTGCAATGATTATTTCAAAACCTGCACAGACTTTATGGTGGAGAATGGCCTCAAATTAGTCATATTTAAATTTGTCAATTTAGTAGTCAGTGCGCCGTTAGTATACAATATAATATTAAAAATGCAGTCAATATTTTAAGTACTTTAAAAAGCTCTTAGCCCACACAGCTGGACTGACAGAACTAC
>PVIR01029160.1:0-21342 GCA_004026965.1 Petromus typicus | reverse complement strand
CTTGCAAGGGGGCCGGAACTACTGAGCTAAATCCCCGGCCCCAAGTTTTCTATTTTCTTATTGATCTCTGACTCACTGTTCAATTCATTATTGAGTCTATTGCTTTAATTCCCTGTACCAGCACCTGCCTCAAAAGTCAGTTGTTCTATCCATTACTGTAGTCTCCAACTAGCAAATTGTCTGTTTTCTCTTTTAATTCTGTTAGCTTTTGCTTCATGTATTTGGATATCTGTTGTCAGATGCATATATCTACGAGATCATCTGGGTGGATGGATTCATTTAAAATGTTCCTAAATGAGGTGGGCTGGGGTGGCTGGACCCTAGTATTCTTGCTCTGCCTGTGCCCGGTATAGCACTCTGTCCTGTGGTCAGGACAGAGTAGATGAGGGAGAGGTTGTCTTCTGGGCAGCGTCAGCCTGATCTGTCCCTGCAACATAGGGCTGGGAAGAGGAGAGAGAAAGGGCAGCAGGCTGCCCCTTTTCCTGAATGAAACCGTAGCTTCAAACCGAAAGTTGCAAAATCCTTTTCTTGTTCATGCTAGTTTCTTTTATACTGACCAGGGGAAAAAGAAATGAATTGTAACTCGGATGTTACAGACTCTCACTGTTCTTAATGAGATTTAGTAAATTTTCTTCGTGTTTCTCCCTTTGTCTTATGCTCCTAAGATAATTTCCAGAGCACTTAAATAATTTCTAGACCCGGGGATGGTGGCACTCACGGATAATTCCAGCACTTGGGAGACTGAAACAGAAAGATTGCTACAAGTTTGAGGCCAACATGGGCTACATAGTGAGTTTAAGACCAGCCTCAACTTCCTAGTGAGACCCTGTCTCAAAAAAATATCTAGAAGTAATTTTCCTAGATTTTTTTGTGGAAGAGTGTCCTGCCAAGTTCCTTACTCTGCCTTTCAGGGAGCCTTACACCCCTACGACAAGATGTCTGAGAGACAATAAGACCTAGTGAAGCCTGTTTAGTGTGAGTACCAACTAGGATTTCTTGACTATTGAGGTTGCCATGACCAAAAACGAGGAAAAACAAGACATAATCCTTGGCAGCACAAAATTATGAAGAAATAAGAGCTAGCTGCTGAGTGGCCACATATTTGCCTTTCACGTCTCTGAGAGATCAATCTCATTACTCAGCAACTCAAAATTATGGCAGCAATAAAAGTGCAATTGCATTTGTGTGAAGGCCTCGCCCAGCTCACTGCCTCGAACTGCTTATGAGCTTTGTGGACAAACGCCAAGGCGAGGAGCCTGATAAGCAAGACGGTATGGATCTAAGGAAAAAAAAATCTAATTATATTGTTAAGGGGGAAAGTGGAGAAGGGGAGAAGTGCCACCCCCCATCGCGTGGAAGAGAGCCTTGTGTGGTGGTGGCCTGGAGGCCGGGGATGTCTCAGATGCATAGCACGTTTCCTGTGTACGGCTGTTTATTTGGTGGTGTGATTACCAGAACCCCAAGTGCATCCGACCATCCATGAGAGTATGTGCCAGGAAAGCATGGTAATGGGATGGTGTGGGCAGCGGCTCAGCTCTAGGGAGATAGCTGTCTCCTACCCCACATGGTTCTGGCAGAATGGAGACCGAGTCACAGATTTCACAGTGTCTGTGGGATCCAAAGTCAGAAGGAGACAAATGCCCATGTAAGACTGGCAAAGCTCAGTCAGGAAAGTAAGCTATGGGCTTCTTAAACTCTCCTGAGTACTTGAGGATCAGCCTGAGCTAATTGGTCGTAGCAATAAACATTCAAAGAACTGGGTAGGATACCCAGCTTCCTTTGTTATGCAAATTAGGTAATACTAATCACAGTGGTAGAGACAGTAACAGCAGTAGCGTGATCCCAAAATACAGTGAATACTGAAATTTAAAAAAAATGATTGCAGTGAAAAACACACTGCCATGAACTCCCCTCACGATATCTGCCCTCACTTGGTCACACTTCTCCCATCATTCTTGCCACTCTCTGAAGCAGTTCCGGAAGCCAGTTTTGGTAGTGTCTCTCGTTGCACGGTTATGGCTACCTCGATGGGTGAGCTGATTCCATATGCTTAACTCTCATGGTCATTTTGGCTTTGGGGAGGAGCCAGAAGTCACGTGGTGTCAGATGCGATGAATACGGTGGCTCAGGAAACATCATCGCGTTTTCATTAGCTTGCTTTTCTGTTAGGTAGGACTTGAGGGGCAGCATTCACTGTAGTTTTTTAAATCATACTTTTTAAAAACAGTCACAAAAAGCGGACTTCCAAAAGTGCTTCAGAAGTGGCAAAGATGACAGGATACATGTGTTCAAAGCAAGGAGAAATGTTTCAAGGATGATTAATGGCAGTATGGCTTTTATTATAATAAACTTTAAAAAATTACATGCAGCATATCTTTGATTAGCCCGTTTCACTGTGTATTTTTAACATACCAGTCTCTCTTAAAAATACAATGGAATACTACTCAGCCAAAAAGGAAAATAAATTTGAGACCGTTCTAGGTAAATGGATGTAACTTGAGTCTTTCTTAACTGAAATAAATAGGACACATGTGTGAGCAAATATCACATTGTTTCTCTGGTGTGAGAAACCAAAAGTATCAATAAAGACCAAAATGTATATTCGATTTTGTGAAATAGGAAGAAAATATTCAAATGGGAAGGGGAACTAGGGATTGGGGAGGGGGGTAGGAAGGGAAAAGATAAAAATGAGAAAAGAAAGAAAGGAGGGAGGGGGAATTGGAGAGAGGGGAGAGGAATAGAGAGAAAAGAATTATGATATATCATATACAGATACAAATTTCCCATGATGAATGTGATCATTATCTACATGGAAAATATACCGATACACTTAATGAATTAAAAAATACACTCTACATTTACAAAAGCCTCACAAAGTAAATGTATTAATCCCCATTATAGAGGTAAGAGAGCCGGAGGCAGAGAACATTTAAGTTTACAGAGTCTTCAGCTCACAGCCAGCACGTAGAAGGACCAGGGCTTAAGCCCAGCCTGGCTCTGCAGCCCAGATCTTAGCTGCTGCACTATATCATGGCCGCTAATCTCTGAACTTATTTCTTTGTCCTTAGATCAGAAGAACAATAGACACCTTATTAGATTGTAGGGGAGAGTAAATGTCTGTGGAAACGCGTGTAAGCCAGAAATTATGGCCCCTGTGTTCCTTATTCATGATTGCTGCAACCCCCTGGCTGCCCTCAAATACAACCTCTTCTGTCTGCTTGCTTAATAATTGAAAATGAGCTGGAGATGGAAGGCTTCACCTCTGTAGTAATGTTTTATTGCTTCAGCTGCATAAGGCACACTGATATTCATTGCACTGTTCTTTATGCCTTTCTGTGCACTGCAAATATTTCAGTAATAGCCCCCAAATTAAATAAGCTCATGTCTGGATGGGCGATGAGAGCAAACATCAGAACAGGTAACCCTTAAGATAAGCCTTGTTGACTTGATGATATGGTTGTTGGACTATTTTTGCTTTCCTGCCAGTCTGGAAACATTTGGGAGGAGAGCTAATGTTTCAGGCAGAAAAACTTCTATTTTAGGAAAAGGAAGGGGTGGCTTAGGGTAGACAGAAAGGTAGGAAGAAAACCATTCGGGAGACCACATGCTAGAAAAGGCCAAGAGGAGGCTCAGGGCGTGTGGCTGGCCCCATGGCAGGCTTTGAAGAGGCCGAGGGACATCAAAAATGGAGAAAGGCTACTTGCTGCAAAAACCAGAAAGTCCCCAAGCTTTCCACAGAGCAACTTCAAAACCTGTCAGTTACCTCTGTCACCTTCTACAGAAGAACCGATATAATATGCTACAAAATATAGACGCAATCGGTTTAGTAAGGGCTGGAGAGCAAAAGAAAATCGAGACTTAAGTATACAATGGGAACTATACCATGATAGCTGTAAAGTTTGATTTAACCTTCTGGAATTCTACACAAAAAAGTGAAAAATGAAGAGACATAGTTCAGATGCTTAGAAAGGAGGCCACAGGCCAATTCTTCAAAAGAATCATCCTCCATCTTCCCCAGCTTGAATTGGCTTTTGATAGCCTGGAATACTACTTGCAAATAGAAAATGTTGGTTTAAATTGCCTTCTAAAAAGGGGACCAAGAAAAGAGGAAGGACACAATTTCACAGCAGATATTTGTAAAAGAGCTTTGTCAGAACGCATCTTGAGAAGTGGAAACACAATTATTCAAATAGGTTCGTTTTGTTACACGTGGAGCTCTCCATCCACCCTGTGCATGGTGGTGCCAGGGCTGGGTTTTAAATGGAATTTTCCCACTGAGAGTAGACCTTGGAAAGAAAGAACACCCTCGAGTTCATGTTTGCCTTGGGCAGCACAGTCCTAAACGCATAAACCTTTTGAGCACCTACCAATTTTCTCAAGAGCTTCTGCTGAGCCTTTGATATTGCCACAGTTCTCTTTCAAAGTCTTCACAGGATCATAGTCCTTGCTGTTTTCTCCTCTTGACTTGTTAACTATTCCATCTGTCCTCAACACCATTCATCGCAGCCTCTGCACACCATGCCAGTAGGCCTTCCACTTTACTTTTGTAAACTTTGTTAAATCCGGCCCTCCTTTCTTTTCTTTTCTTTTTTTTTTTTTTGAGAATTTAGCAATTATACTTTGCAATCAGTTTGCATTGTATTCTCAGTATATTGATCACCTGCCAACTGGTGAGAAGTGGAACAACCTTGGCACTGATGGGACAGGAAGGAAATGGCCCCACTATGAACGTGGGGGGAATGTGAAGGAACAAGGGCTGATGCTATCAGCGGAGACTTTTTCTTCCCCAGGTAACCTAGTACTTATGAGATTCAGATCATGAATGCCAGAATAAGAGAAAACCTTGTACTAAAACCTGTGTAAAGAAGCCATCAACAATGGATTTAATAGCAAACGAATAGCAAAATCGTGGCATATGTCACACGGCTAATTCTTGTAACCACTGCTGATAAAGTTGAAGCAGAACATCCAGACTTCTCAGTGGAGGTCATTCTGTGCAGGGCCAGCCTTGATATGGCTCAACATGTTGTTTGCCTGTATCAGTTATCTACTGCTGCATAACGAATGACTCTCGACTTATCAGCTTAAAACAACAAACATCTATTTCCTCCATGTTTCTATGGGCCAGAAGTTCAAGAGCAGCTTAGCTGTGGGTTAGTCAGCGCTGCAGTCACCTAAAAACTGCCTGGGATGGAAACCTTTGTTTCTTTTTTTTTTGAGACAGAGTCTCACTTTGTGGTTCAGGCTGGCCCTGAGCTCAGCCTCAAACTCACATCACAGCAATCCTCCTGCCTCTGCCTCCCAAGTGCTGGGATCACAGGCATGAGCCACCACGCCCGGCACTGTGTTATGTGGTACTGGTTGCTGCTGGGTGTGAGTCTCCATGCCCAGTATGGTATGTGGTTTCTGGGGATCGAACCCGGGTCCTTGCGCTTGCAAGACAGGCGCCGGAACCATTGAGCTAACTCCCCAGTCTTTGTTTCTAAGCTCACCCTTGTGTCTGTTGGCGGGAAGCTTTGGACTAGCTAGGAGGATCCCACTGTAGAGTTTCTGGTGACATCACTTCTTGCAGATGGAGGGCTCTAAAGGAGAAATGGAAGGGACCAAACAGAAGACACGGTATCTCTCATAGGCTGATCTTGGAAGCAGCACACTGTCATTATTCTGCTGTAGGTCCACCTGTAGTATATTAACAGCAACCCTGGTAGAGCATGGGGGGAGGCTGTACAAGTATGTGACTCCCAGAAAGTGGTAGACCTCTTGAGTGATGGTCTTGGAGATTGGCCACTCCGAGGCCTTTGGGTTGATTGGCTGTAAGGGAGAAACAGTTCCGATATAGCGACAACCTGGAAAGGATGAGAGGTCTGTTCCTTCAGAATGGATGGGAAGGAGCTATGGAATACAGGGTCTGGAAGCTGTCACAGGGCTGCCCCAAGTAGTTATGCTGGTTGTGCGTTCCATTATTTGAGGCGGTTTCAATAACATATACCATAGATACAATCTATGAGTAGAAGCAAACATGGCCTCTTCTTTGAGGAAGTTCACCAGGAAAAGAGCTTCACTATCGTCACTTCTTCAAGGACAGAAATGACCCAGATGTCTCTACAAGCTGTGTTCATTGAGCCCATTTTTGGGTAGATTAAGTAGAAGTCGGCCACTTGGTGAATCGGCATCACTGGCATCTGCGAGCTATGATGTGATGTTCTCTATGGCGGAAGAACTGATGGAGTTGGGCATCGAGGGCATGTCGCAGGAGATCTGGCTGTACTTGTGATTGTCAACAGGACTCCTTATCTATGGTGTGTGCACATGGGACACAGTGTTACTCATATGGCAGCTGTTAACCCACCTGATACTTTGGGGCAGGTTAACAACAGATGCCCTTCTTTTGTGTAGATATGATCCTGTACTGGGTTGCTTGGCTTAGAATATGGGCAAGAATTCCAGTGTGCCCTCACCTCTAGGCTTGGTGCACTTCTGCTGTGACTGTCTTTGCAAGAAACTCTGGATCCCCAAGGAAGCAGGTGGGCTGTAGGCTGAGGCCTGAAAAGCCACTTCCGGTGCTTTCCTCAGGGGATGAGAAGATAGAGATGCATCCATTTCTCCTCATCGCTCTTTCCTAGAGCAAACTCAGTGGAAAACTTCTGCAAATGGTGCATTAAACTTTTAAATTTACAATGTGCTTCATGAGTCTACTGTACCTTCCTAACACAACACACCAAAAAGGTCGAAGAGAGCTGCTCTTAAACATTTTATGAATTCACGGCTCTGGACTACCTGTCTCATTCTTATTCTTAACCACAGATACCTACAAACTCGGAAATTTACATATTCATATATATATATAGAAATACCACCTAGCTCTAAATATAAATACATTTTAATATCACTTTGAAGGAATTTGTAGACCTGGCTATCTTGCTGCAGACTAATGAATATCTGGTTAGATGAAAGCTGCTCTTCCTTGAGAAATTTTCTCTACCTAAGCCAAACGCTCAGGACGTGCCGTAATTACCTTCCCATTTCATGGACCCCTCAAGGCTGCTCAGGGCAGCTGGAGAAGCTCAGGACAGACTGAGCAGACTGATCTTGGGCTCAGCATGATCGTGAGTGTCCAGGGCAGAATGCTAACGACCACCAGTGCTCTTCTCCCCACGCTCTCCGCAGCATGTGGTGATCCTCATGTCTCACTCCCACAGCCAGACCTGCAGCTCTGTTCCCTGATTGTCCCCAGCACCACTGGAGGCCACTGTTTGTGTCCTGGAGGCGTAAAACACCCTGGGAGTAGCCTAGAGCCAGCAATTAATAGAAACCTCTATGTAAAATACCCCAGCAATTTTACTAGGTCCGTGCGTACACATCATTAATGTCGAGCTGGATTTCAGAGCTGGATTTCACAGCACTTCCAGAGTCTCTTCATAGGGTGGTGCAGCGCCCCTTTGCCCCGGGCAGTAGCTTAGTAATTCATTCTGACTGTCTTTTCTGTGGATTCTTCCTTGCTCTTGACTGATGTTCTGGCACCTCTCAGATAAATTATTAGTGCTTGAGTTCCATTTCAGGACTTACTTCTTGGGGAAACCTAAACTGTTTACCTCTCAATATTATAAAAGACTCGGCTTCAGACTTCGTAGAGTCTGAGACTTGCTGTGGCCCAGTGAAGCTGGCCAGAGTAGTTCCTGCTGTGACTTTGCTATGGGGACATTCAAAGAGCTCATGCTGAAGAATATCCAGTGGGGCTGTCAACAGCCCCATGGAGTGGATCTTGTTTTCTCATTATAAATTCTTGAGGTAAATAGAGAAGTTGGGTCCAGGAGGTAGAGGAATGGAAAGGGGATTTGTAGCTATTACATATCTATTGTATTTTAAATGCTTCATTAAAATCTTTTCATTTTGAGCCAACAAAAGGTTGCAAAAATAAAACAAAGCATTCCCTTGTGTTTTTCACCTAATTTTCATCTTTAAAAAATCAAAATATAGCAGGTGGACCCAGAGATGAAGACATAGACCTATGTTCCCTAGCAGTTCAAGGATGGGCCACACACTGGACAGTGGTCCCCTGTGATGGAAAGATGGCGCCGGATCAGGAATGTGTGGGCTACAGATCAGGGAAGGGACAAGGAGAGGAAAGAAGAAAGTTCATGGTCAAGGGTTGAGCAGTGCTTTTAAGACTTCATTGAGCTCCTTAAAATGATGGAAAATGTAGACCCCAGCATCGAAGGGTTTTCATTAATAGAGAGAAATAAATGTTCATGGCACATGATCTGTTTACAAGCATATCTAGGATGAAAAAAGAAACAAGCTAAGAAAACTGTCAAAGATGTATTTCTGAGAAATGTTACTCCCACTGAAAAACGTCTCGGATAAGGCCCTAGGGACGCACTCTGGGAGGGCCAGTGCTGTGGGTGGGGGGGGAGGATGGGGGGATGGGATGTCAGCTCCACCCTCGCGGTTGCCCTCCTGGGACAAATGTGGAGAAGGAGACAGTAAAACTGATGATCCCAACCCTCGGTAGGCCGAGGCTAATGTGTTTGTGTTTTAGCTTTTAACAAAAATGTTTAACCGTTTTTTAAAACATCAATTTTATTGGTACATTTTTATCTATATTGTATGATGACATTCAACAATGAGAATTTATGCCTGTACATAACGCATCTTGATTCTCATTTTTTCTCATTCTCCTGCTCTCCCTAGTTTAATCATTTTTTTAAAATTAAAAAATAAAAGGTTGGGGATTTAGCTCGGTGGTTCTGGCATCTACGTCACAAACCCAAGAGCCCAAGTTCGATCCCCAATACCGAACAACAACAACAAAAATAATAAGTAAAAGTTTATGGAGTAAGGACATGTGGAATTTGTATTTGAACAGCTCTACAAAAGTACTTTCTTGACACATCACTAAAAGAATCCAAAAGTTTAAGAAATGAAGGGCTGGGTTTTAGCTCAGTGGTTCCTTGCAACTGCAAGGGCCTGGCTTCCATCCCTGGTAATCACTACAACAATGCCAGGCGCAGAGACTCATGCCTACCAGCAATCAGTACCACATACCACAGTGCCGGGCCTGGTGGCTCATGCATGTAATCCCAGCACTCGGGAGGCAGAGGCAGGAGGATTGCTATGAGTTGAAGGCTGAGCTTAGGACTAGTCTGAACTACAAAAGTGAGACTGTCTTAAAAAAAGAAAGAAAGAAAGAAAGAAGTTCATGGAGTTAAAATGTTTCAGAGAGCGAATTTATCGAGAGGCAAATATTTACGAGGCATGATCACAAAATATGATGAATGTTTAAATTTTTAAACTGTATGACAGTGAGAGACACATTGCCCCTCTTCCCCTCAGCATGCTCCTCCTCCTCACCTCACACATGTATGCATCCCATCATTCTTACCACTTCCCAAAGCAGCTACAGAAGCTTCTGTCTTTGGTTGTGCTATTGTGGCTGCCTCGATGTCCTAAATCAATTCAGAACATTTACAGTCACCCGGTGCCAGATCAGTGACTAGAGCGGATGAGGACACACCGCCATGTTTTTATTGGACAGAAATGACTGTAAACATTTTGAGTCAATTCGAGATACGGAGACAGCCATGAAAACGCAACTAAAGACGCTCGGGAGAAAGGAGTTCCAGAGCTGCCTCGGAAAGGGAGGGGAGGATGGCAGGGAGTGAAAAGATGTACTGTGCGCCGGCATGAACTCCTCGTGATAAACAGAATCATTTTACTGAAACGTGGATGAATACAGACTTTTAAAAAGTAAGTGGCAAACATTGTGGAATAATTGTTAAAAATGAGAGGAAGTGTTATGTTCTTTTACTGTAGTGAATGAAAAAATATATAAACCTTCACCATATTTATTGATCGCACCACAGACTTATTCCCAAGGACAGGACATGTGGTGCAGCCTTGGGGCGCAGTGGGCTTGAGGTCTGCCTTCACACTCCACCACCCCCCCCACCCCCCGTTCCCTGACTCACCCAGACCCGCTTCCTGTCTTGCAGCTCCACCCGTAGTAAGTGTCCTTAGAGAGTCCACTGTTTTTTATGTTCTCGACTGTATTTTCCTGTACCTTTCCTATGTTTATCCACACAAGTACTTTTCATTGTGTTACAAGTGTCTACAGCACGGACAGCTTGGTAGCCTAGGGTTTTAGGGTATCACGTGGTGTAGGAAGTAGGTTAGACTGTGTGGGTTTGTGTACGCCCACTACATGGTGCTCCCACGGCAATGACACTACCCATAATGCCTTTCTCAGAGTGTGTCCCAGTCTTCATGGTACACGTGCATGTATGTACCAGTAGACACACATGATTCTGTGTACGTATGGGGATTTTCCAGTTATTTCATCCAGTTATTTGGATGAAAAGCCCTGAAACAATGACACTGTGGTGACAGTAAACGCATCTACAGTCCAGATCTTGCTCTCTGTGGAAAGGAACTGGAGTTCCAAAGAAAATAACAGGTTCCAGGATTGAAGAATAGAAAATAAGAGCTGTGGCTGGAATGTCTGGAGGCGTGTGGAAAAGCCTGGGGGCCAGTGCGTGGGCACCTTTGGCCAAAGTCGGAGTAATCTGGGCAACAAATAGTTCACGCTGCTCTTGCGTTTTAAACCAGAGGATAGAATATAAACATTAAAGAAATCTAGCGACTGCCTTACAGAGTGGATATGATGGCTCACAGTTTACAATTCTTGAGGCAGTGGAGGAGTCAAGATTCCTATCTAGATCCAAATGGTTCCAAAATGTCTTTATCAACCCGGCCTGCGATGCGCCTCCCCATTGTCCGAGACACAAAGAACCTCTCAACGCTTGAAAGCTCTTGCCTGCCCTTTGAGTTGAGCAGCGAGAAAGGATTCTGTGTCCTTTCTCTTCCTTCCCAGGAACCTCCTGGCCCTATTGAGCCTCTGGTGGCTTTACGCTGCTGGCTGTAATCAGAGGTCACTGGGCAAGATCGTCACAATGAAGTCCCAGGTCCAAGCGTGTGGGGGCCCCTGTTGGCTCAGAGTGACTCTTCTGTGCTGGCCTATGACTCAGATAACGACTCAGGTCCTGTCGGGGGATTCTGGGGGGAAGGAGGGAGTTGAAATCAGAGGAAGAGAGAGCAGCAGGGTGGAAACTTGACATCTCATTTGTAATCAGCCTCCATGCCTCGATGCCTTCCTCAATAGCCTGGCTCCTGGCCTCCTCATTTGCTCACATTTCCTGGGGGGCGGCAGTGAGGGCTGAGCATTCCCACACTGCTATAAAAATAACAGAGGTGATGAATGGGCCCAAACAGCCAGGAAGGAAAGAAATAGCCCTCCTTTCCTGCTCCCCCTGGGCTCTAGATAAATTGCATCTTGTCGAGGTTGGGGCCACGGAGCTTTAGCTGTGAGGTGGTTAGGGGCTCTATTCCAGGGGCTCTGTTCTCCTCCTCCTCCTTTTTCTCCAGCAAGGAGTCTGGCCTGCCAGCTAATTTAAAAAAGAAAGAAGTCAGGAGTCTTGTTCTCTTAACTGCTAAAAGCCTGTCTCTCCAGGGTCTGGGGACTGGCTGTCGGCAACGACGAGGTTTTCTCATTGACGACAGAGTCCACCTGTGTGCTCATGGGACGTTGGTTCCTGGCTGCACCTATGGCTGATGCTCAAGTGGGTTGAATGCAGACAGGTCCAGAGGCGAGAGGGTGGATGAAATGACCTCTGAATGTTCTTTCCTGCCATAGGTGTGGATTACTTGAGAGTTCTCTGAGTTCTGGCCTGGAATCGGCCTGAGAACAAACCGCTGGTTTAGAACAGGAGGGAATGTATGGGGCAAAGATCTGAGCATTACCTCAGCTTTCTTTTTGTCCCATTCTCTTTATCCAGTAGTATCCCTTATCTTGGAGGTTCAGTGTCTTGATCTCCTGCTTCCCAGTGTACTTATCTTAGGGCCATCCTCTTCGTCCTGCCTGTGCAGCATGTTCTGAGTCTCCCCCGTCCATCCACTCTCTTCCTCTCTGATGCATCCTCCCCGGGCAGCCAGGGGAAGCATGCCTCTAGATGTGCACCTCTCCACGAGAGACTTTCCATGGTGCCAGAGTAACCAAGTTCAAACCTACAGCTGCAAGAGTGGGTGGCTAACAGTCTGGTATGAGCCTACCTGGTCCAGTTTCTCCTACTAGCCTTGTCTCTCTGTGGCTGCTTTGCAGCAAGTTCTAATATAAACCTCCCTGTGGACACCTAAGTAAGACTTGCTCTTTCCTGCCTTGGTAAGGTGCTTAAACAGGCTCATATTTATCACTAGAACCTCAGCAAGAGCACCTCCCCTTTAGGAAGTCTTCTGAGGCTGCATGAAGAGGCCTTCCTCAGCCACCTCTGGGGGCCTCCTGACATTATCTGTCTGGGAAACTCATCAGACTTGTAAGAAAAAGGGGTGCAGGACCTGCCCGGCACTATTCTGGCACTTGATCTGGCCAGTCAGGCTTTGCCCTGTCTTCTATTTGTTGTTTTTATTTTACTGTTGCTGCTGCTGGTGCAGCACAAAGCAAAGACCTATCTTGCCTAAGGACTCAGAGCATGAGGCCAGGCTTGAACTCAGCCTATTTTCTCCACTGGCAGGCTACGCCCTGTGTGTTGAGTGAGTCCTAGACCATCACTTTCTCAGGCTGAGCAGGAGGCTCTAATCTTGGGGCTGTAATCAGAATTTCCAGAGATGGACATGATCCGGGAAGGCCTAGCGGTTGGCCAGTTATACTCTGAGCACAGCAGACTTTCATTAATCAAATTTTAATGGGACACAGCCACACCCAGTCATTTGTGTGCTGTCTGTGGGGGTTCAGGCTCCATTTTGGCACAGTTGAGTAATAGGACAGAGATTTTAAAAATTGATTTTATTGGTACATTTTATACATACATTATGATCACATTCAACATTGAGGGTTTGTACCTGTGCATGACACATCTTGATTCTCATTTCCCCCTTTTTTTTTCTGCCCTTCCTACAACCTCACCCCTTATATACATAAGCTGTTTCCTTTTTTTTAACCATCAAATTTTTCTTTCTCTTCTCTACTTTCCCTTAACCCCTCTTTTCCCTTTTCTTTTTCAACATCTTCTTCCTATTTCACAATACCTGTCGTACATTCTGGACCACATTTACACCTTCAGTTTCTCATACTAGCAAAAAGATATGATATTTATGCATCTGTCTCCTACTTACTTCACTTAGGAGTTTGTAGAACAGAGATTGTATGGCCTGCAAAGCCTGAGGTAGTCACTGTCTCCCTGTAAGGAATGCGTTGAGGAGCTGTGTCAGCCCAGTCCACAGAATGAGAAGGTGGCCAGAGTGGGACAAAATCCTTTCAGGTTCTAAATTCTAGAAATTTAAAATTTGACACCAGTTTTCAAGGCATGTCCACTGCAGCCAGGGCTCAGATGGGCAACACCCAGTGGCCAGCTAGTATGAAAGGAAGCAGCAAGAGCCATAACCAGGGCACAGCGTGCTGCGTGGCTCCCACTCCACCTGCCGCTGCATGTCCCTGCCCTCCTCAGCAGGTGTCTGGGCCTTTGCCAGGTGGTCTGTCTGCATTTGACTCTCCACCTCTGTGTGAATCCCTTTCCTCATGGAACAGCTGGGCCGTGTCCTATGGCCCCTGCCAGCTTGCTTCCTCTAGGCAGATGCCAACAATTAAAGTCCACATCTCCTCCGGCCTCGTCCTTTCTCTGGGCCCTGATCGCTCGAGACTAGGTTTTGGTACCACACATAGAGTTGGTTATGAAAGTGAATCCATCAGCGGAACTGCGGAGAGAGAAGGTCCCCAGCATGGAGAAGAGCTGGTGTGCGTGCATATGTGTGTGTGTGTGTGTGTGTGTGCGTGTGTGAGAGAGAGAGAGAGAGAGAGAGACAGAGAGAGACAGAGAGAGAGAGAGAGAGAGAGAGAGAGAGAGAGAGTCCAGGAGGTATAGGGCATGGGCTTTGTGGAGGAGGAGAGAGGGCAAAGATCTGGGGAAGGGAGGGTGTAAGGGCCTGTCAGCAGCAAGAAGAGTGATTTAAAATCAATTTCCCAGCCAAGAAGAATCACTCTTGCCAGGGTGAAATACAATGTGAAATAGGAAAGAAAGGCCCTTCCACGTTATGCCTCAGGCCTTTCTGCTTATGAGGAAAATAAATAATGTTCTCCATAAGGCAGCCAAGCTGGCTCTGTCATCACAGCAAGGCAGATGTGAGGTGCTACCAGCTCTGGTCACCAGACTGGGGATGTCAGAATCTTGAGGGATGAGGCCCTTGAGGGCTGCCTTGGGAATAGGTGACCAGGTCGAGTTTCAGGCCATCTAGGAGGGCATACTCACTGCACACCCACGGTAGCATCCACTTGGCCTATACTTCTAACATGTGCAGCCTGCCAGTGACAAAAACCCAGTTCAACTGAGTTTAGGTTACAGGGGGCTTTAGTGACTGAAATCACCAAATCTCAGGTCAGGCAAGAGCTCTGACCCTGAAGCCTTTTAGGACACGACCTCTGTTTATGCTTCTCGGCTGAATTCTCCTAGATGTTTTTCTCTATCAGCTACTCCAGGCCTCACAAGTCCCAGCTTCCATCAGCAAAGAGCAACATTTACTCTACTTCTTTGGTTCTGACTTGAGAAATCCCAGGGATGGGCTCTGAAGGGCTAGCTTGGCTTCTTTGGGCCCAGGTCCCACTGAAACCAAATGTCTGGGGTTGGAGGGGGAAAATCAGCCCAAAAGAAGTGAGTGTGTATTTCCCAGAGGCGGGAAGTGTCGGCCCATGTAAACCACAATGTCCACCCAATGCCCAAAGCCCTGCCTTAAGCCCTGCTATGCCAGCTGGCGTGTTTGAATGAGTATTCTGTACCAGACACTGTGCTGTGTGTAGTAGATGTAGGGGAAACCTAAGACTGTTCTCAACCTAAAGAGACTGTCCTCTGGGGATAGAGAGGCAGTTGCAGAACAGTGCAGTGACAGATGGATATACCCAGAGAGGGGAGGGGAAAGAGAAGCCAGAGTGGAGGAAGGGTCTTCGTTCCTCTCCCTGGTGATGTTCTCTAGCTGCTCTCTGGGGAGCTGATCCTGACTCTCCGAGGGTTTGTGGAAGAGACATTCCTTCCTTCACTCTTTTTCTTTTCCCTCTTCTGGCTTCCCTATGCCACCTTCCAT
Source organism: Petromus typicus (assembly GCA_004026965.1). Taxonomy (NCBI): domain Eukaryota; kingdom Metazoa; phylum Chordata; class Mammalia; order Rodentia; family Petromuridae; genus Petromus; species Petromus typicus. The sequence goes on along the minus strand of PVIR01029160.1, from coordinate 6,222 downwards.
TAGAGGCCTGGGCAGTGCCTTAGCTGATCACCCATGTCCTTCTTTCTGTCCTCTGGCTTCCTCAGGGCAAAGCCCTTGTCTAACTCTTCCTGGCATTTCCAGGGTCCAGGCCACTCCTTGCTATGAGTCAGAGTCCCTTCTCCCCATCAGCTCACGGCAGGTGAAGAAAGCCTCATTGGCCACTAAAGAAAAGACCATCTAGAGGCTGCCAGCCTGTGCCCCTGCCTGGTAGAAGTCTCTGCCCCTTCAGTATGATAGCTGCTCCTCGTACCTTTGGCCGCAGAAGCAGCTCGATCTGCTTTTAGAAGGGACCAGATTTCCCACTGAGGCCAATACACAGGAAGTCAGTTGAAAATGTTTATATACACAGAAAACACTCGACACACAATATCCAAAGAGCAGGAGGTGTTCTGAATCATTTTTATTGTTTTCAGTATCAGAAGGCGGTAAGTGTGTCCTGGAGGGTGAGATTAGGTGGTGACTGAAACTACTTTGGGAGCATTCTCACTGTTTCCAGCATGTCGCCCCTCGCCAAGGGCCACCCTTCTGAACACTGAAGGTGTTGTTCTGGGTAGGGTGGTGCCCCATGTGAATGGGGGCAGAGGATGTTTGGGAGGCAGCACCTTGAGGGTTCCTGGCACTGACTCTCCACATTTAAAATGTGAGTTTATGGGCTTTGTCTCTTTAGCTTACACTTTCCTCACTGTGGAGCTTATATTTTTATTTGCAGGAATAAAAGTCAGTGGCAGCGGATGTGGCCCTCTGGAGTTGGAGGCAATAACTATTGTGGGCAATGTAGCCTGGAAAATAATAATAATAATAGCAGGCAACAGGGAGAAGACGACTTTTTGAAGGCGGTTGATGAATACTATAAGCTCCTCAGACCTACAGCACAGCATCACACACATACCCCCAGAGCCCTGTACCCCCCACAAGCCCCATTTGAGACCACTGCAGAGGGAAGAAGCTGGTAGAGTTTGTCTTGAGAGTCCTGCTCTTGGAAGGCGGAAGCAGCTGTGTACATTATGCCTAGAATGGGGAGGAAAGGGAGATAGTATCTTCAAGCCTCAGTTTCCTCATCTCTACCAAAGTCTTTATTTTTCCAGTACTGGTATCAAACTCAGGACCTTGTGCTTATGAGGCAGGCATGACACCACTGAGCTTCATCCTGGGCCCTGGAAAAGTTGAGAGGCTTGTACCAGGTAGCTTATGTAAGGCATCGAGATCAGAACCTGGCTCTCAACCTTATACAGATTCTTTGTTTTCTTTTTCATGTTTTGGTACCAGTAATCAAACTCAGGACTTTGACTGAACTCAGGACTTTGTGCTTGCAAGGCAGGTGCCAGAACCACTGAGCTAAATCCAGGCCCTGCCTTATACAGATGTTTGCAGAGATATGGCCACATCTTTCTTCCCATCCCAAAACTGAAGATGGAGGAGGAAAAACTCAAGTGGGAGAACTTGGGCTTGATCCAGCTCCTCCAACACATGCACTGGAAAGGACTCTGAATGTGCCTGGTGGGGTCTCTCCCACCCCAGCTCCTTCTGACCCTCTCTGCCCTCTCACCTGGTCTCGTTTATTGTCTCTTCAGCTGCCTTTACCACAGTCTGTCCTTTTTCTGTCTGTGTTCTCTATCTCCTGACATCCTGGGGACAGGGCTTGTTCATGACGATGTGAGATCTACAAAGGTGACCATTATTCGTTTCCCACTGGGGGAGCTGGGAGCTAATATGTTCCAGATCCTGACAAAGTCATGCCATTTCTAATCCACAAAGCAGCCCTGGAGGTAGGCATGAAGCTTTCCACTCTGTAGGGGAAAACCAGGGCTCTGAGGGTTGAATGGTTTGCCCTGAGTCCCATCATGGCAGAGAAAGTCGAAGGGCTGGAACTCAGGTTGCTTAGATTTCGGTTGGTTTCCAAGTACTCTTTATGGCCCCAAAACAGAAACCTGAGGTCTAATAGGTGTTCAGTTAACAGGCTGTGCTCAGCCCACTTGTCCTCAAAATATTAGGCACCCTGTCTCCTGAGTGTCCATCTCTAAGGGCCTCCTGGAGAGAAGGCCCTGTGAGGAACACTCAGCAGTCTTTCTACTGCTATTGTGGGCAGTAGCAATTTGTCTCCCTGAACACTTGCAAAGCCAGGGAACACATTGCTCTCAACTGGATAAGGGAATACGTGGGTGTGTATGGTCTTGGAAGTGTAGTACCCAGAATGGCAGCTTCGATATCACCTGGAATCTTTCTGAAAATGCAGTGTCAGGTCTGGCTCCAGATGTTTCAGCTGTGCCCTCCTTCTTGCATGCAGTAGCAGGAACTGTAACTTTGCTGTGATTCTGAGCCTTGGGAGGAATACAGAGACCACTCTCGGTAGAACTGTCTGAAGCTCTGCCCAGCCAGAATGCCCTCCCTGGCTAAACGCCAGGGCTTTCTCTAAGGCTCCTGGCCATCCTGCAGTGAGAACTACATTCTGGATCTTGTTTGCAATGTATACACATGTGTGGGTTGAATTTCATTCATGCCAGAATCTGACACATAGGCAGAATTTGTGTAGCAAGCATATGGCTGGGAACCCTCAGATAACATGCTCAGTGGGGACCCATTTTGAACCAAGATTTCTAGTGAAAACATAAGTCAGCAAAGAAATGAAAGCTGGGATATGCACAGAAGAGTTCTTAGGCTTCAAATATAGGTCTTCTTGTGTGTATGCATGTGGATGTGTGCAAGGGGGGTGTAAAAGCATATATAATGTATATTTGACTGTGTAAGTGGGGCTGTGACTATGTAGTTACATGTCAACTGCATGACTACTTGTGTTCTGTGAGGTGTGTAAGGTCTGAGGGTGATTGTGAACCTGTGGCTGGGTGGGTAGTGAATATGTGAGAATGAGAGTGTTTTTATGAATGCAGGTGTGTATGATGTGTGAAGAGTGCAGTAAATGTGTGTGCAAGGGCCTGTGCGAATGTGAGAGGACTTCCGAGACCTCAGGGTGAGCTTGTGGGAGTGCAGGGCAGCAAAAGTAGCCATGTGGGTTTTCATGCACTTGTGCATCTCCCAAGTGCTCCTGGCGAACCAGACTCGAGACTGCTCTCCAGCCCCTGTTTTCAGAGCCTGCTGGTATTTTATGATCAAGCCTCCCAGGCAACATTTAGATGATGTCCAAACAATCCAGCCATTCAGCAAAAGATCCTGACAGATGGAGCACAAGTTCCTTATGTCCGGGCGCACTGCGGTGCTGCGGATTTAGACCCTCCACTTGGCCCTCCTGCGGTCAACAGTCCTCCTCCGGAGCTGGGGCCCGGAGTGACGATGGGCACGCCAGATCGGGAAGCTGCTTCAGCTCATCTGGTGCTCCTGGCAGACAGGGGAGCAGGGTCCATATAAATTCCTTTGGATTTGGTCACCAGGGCCCGAGACTGAAGCACGATCTCCCTATCCCTGCTGTCTTGCACTGCGACTTTTGGCAACATAGGAAATCATTTTAACATGTTGCACACAGGCTCACCATAGTAAATAAGCCACAGTTTTCCAGGTTCTATAGATGTGCCACAGGATTGGAAGCTGAGGATGCGTTTGAAGGACTCCAGTTAGAGAGGCTGGACCAGGACTGTTCCTTAAGCCGTGATTTTTTTTTTTAATGTGTATCATTATTGAGTTTTGTTCTTACAGTCCTGAGAAATAGCATGGCATGATATTTCAGTCCCCAGTCTGAAATTCGGTGGTTAAGTGACCTAAGATCACCCAGCTGGCTCAGAGTTTGGAGGTAACGGTAAGACTGTACTGGGCTCATGACTTCGGAGTAAAGACCTCACCTTAGGATGCATCGTATTGTGTTGATTTCCTTCAACAGACATCCACACTCAAGTCCTGGTCTTTTCTACCCTTTTTTTTTTTCATTGATAACTTCCCTGTATCCCTGGATCTTTTGACTCCAATTAAAGGTAGACAAATCAAGAAAAAAGTCAAGCTGTGGGCCTGCTCTGTGCCAGGTGTTGGGAGGGCAACAGAAGAGAAACTAAAGCGTGGCCATTCCTTATGATCTGCTCAGGAGGCCAGCCTCCAACACCTGTCGGCTCCTCGCGGGCGGCGGCGGGCAAGTCATTTGTTCATTTATTTCACTGATGGGGCCATCTGTTTCCTTGGCTCTCTAGCAACCAGCCTTCCTCCCTCTCGGAACTGCACCTCAGATTTCCTTGGGGGACTCTCCTCCCTCACCATATGGTGTGCTTGGTGTCGCTTTGTCCCTGGATGCTGTGCATAGAGTGTTTGACACAGGCGTGGCCATTCTCGGCATTGTCTTCACGTGAGCACGGGAACTGGCTCGGGAGTGGATGAGTGTCTCAGAGGAGCTGAGCACAGGGGAGGAGGCTTTGGCTCCAAGTGTCGGAAGAGGAAATACTCGCTTTCTCCCTGGTGGGACTTGTGAGAGAATCAAGGCCGTGCTGCACCAGCAGTGTATCTTCCTCACGGAGCTAGAATGAAAGCAGGTGGAAATGGAACCCAAGAAATAGGGACATTGTCTGGAACTGTGCGACTAGTTATGCCTGGATAGGTGTATTAATTGGTATGTAGACTGAGACTGCAATAAAGACACTGATGTACACCACAGTGCAAATCAAGTACATATGCTTCTCAGATAACTGTTCAGGGACCGTGGATGGCTTTGCCACCCTCCGCTTTTGACTTCTAGGTCTAGGTCCAACATAGTGCTTTAGTACTTATTTACTCCTTAGTGGAAAGGAGACAAGGAGACAAGGAGACAGCAGACAAGGAGACAAGCAGCAAGTTTTTTGTTTTTTGGGTTTTTTTAAAATTGTTAATCAGCTTTGTTGAAATATACTTTACAGCCATTAGAATTAACTGATAAGTGTAGTCTTAAGACTTTTGACAAACTTACACTGTTGTGTAACCAGCACTGTAATTAAGGTAGAGAGCATTTCGATTCATTGTAAGTCAATCCTTTCCTCCAGCCAAGGCTCCAGGGACAGCTCATCTTCTAACACTGTTGTTTTGTGTTTTCCAGAATTTCATCTTAATGGTATCATATGGTATATATTTGTTATTGTCTGGCTTTTGGGCTTAGCATGATGGTTTCGAGGCTCAGCATTCTACCTCATGTATCATGTATCATGTACCTTTCGTTACTGAACTGACTAGGCCTTCAGGATGGGGTTGTACAGATACTATGAGCGTAGCCATCATTGCTTTGCCTTTAATCAGAGGTGCAAAGGATTCAATCTCTTGGCACTAAGTATTATATTAGCTTTTTGTTTTTATAGATGCTTTTTACCAGGCTGAAGGAATTCTTGATTCCTAAATTGTTGAATATCTTTAAATGAGGAATGAATGTCAAATTTCTCACACACTTTTCTGTACTTATGGAGATAATCATACAGTATTTCTACTTTATTCTGTTGATGAATTGTATTGCTGGCCTATTAAATGAATCTTGCATTTTTGGAATAAGCTCCACTGTATTTATTACCCTTTGACGTTCTATAGGTTTATAATGTATTGTTAAGCCTCCTTGCATTCTCCTGTAGTTCTTTTGTAATGTCTTTGTTAAATTTTGGTATTAGAGTAATGTTGGCCCCAGAATGAGATAGGAAGCATTACCTCCTTTTGATTTTCTGAAGGAGTTTGTGTAGCATTGGTGTTAGTTCTTCATTAAATGTTTAGCAAGGTTCACTGCAAAGCCACCTAGGCCTATAGCTTTCTTTATGGTGAGGGTTTTAAATTCAAATCCAAGCTCTTTAATAGATAGAGGGATTTTCAGGACACATACTTTCCATTGAATAGATTTCTATCATTTGTGTCTTTCAAGTGATTTACCTCTTTCATCTAGGTTGTTGATCTATGGCTAACATCTGTTCATACTTTCTTTCTGTGCCAGTTTTAGGAAAGTAACCCATGGGTGCTTTGCCACTGATCTCTATTCCTGACCGTCTTTATTTTGAAACAGAATTTCACTTAGTTTCCCAGGCTGGGCTGGTTCTGGTGATCCTCCTACTTCAGCCTCCTGAGTAGCTGGGACTATAGGCATATATTCTGTGCCTAGTTTATTGTGTTTTTAATGTGTCCAGTGTCTAGTAATTCTTGTATTCTCTTCTTGATATTGGTAACTTATCTACTAATTATTTTTTTCTTGATGATTACAGTCAGAGTTTATCAAATATATTGATTTTTAAACCAAAAAGATGTTGGTTTCATTGATTTTTTTTTCTG
>PVIR01029159.1:10495-21436 GCA_004026965.1 Petromus typicus | reverse complement strand
ATGTTATATATTGTGAAATAGAAAATGCTCAATGTAAAATAAGGTGAAAGGGGACGATGTTGAGATTGTAACAAAAAAGTAAGGAAACAAATTTTATATATATGGGGGGGTGGTAGGGTGGGTGGGGCTATGGGAAAAAATGAGAATTAAGTTGTGTCTTATACTGGTACAAATCCCCATTATGGAGTGCAATCATGATGTGTATATTTAATGTACCAATAAAGATAATTAAGAAAAAAAAAAAAAGAACTTAGAAAAGAGGGCCGGTGAGTTAGCTCAGTGGTTCCAGCACCTGTCCTAGCGCAAGGGCCTGAGTTCAATTCCCTGGTAACCACATACCATACTGGGCGTGGACACTCATGCCCAGCAGCCGGAACCACAAAAAGCGAGACACTGTCTCAAAAAAAAAAAAAAAAAAAAAAAGATCTTAGAAAAGAAAGAGTAAATTTAAAAAGATTCATTTTCGCTATGCATTATATTTTATGTTTGTTATTTATGGGAAATTATATCTTAATTTTAATCATATTATTTTAATATTTGATAATTGCCTTGAAAAATTCCTGAAAACATAACAGTTTGTTCTTTCTTCCACACCAGTATACGTCAGCTCTGATGAACTACCTGTTAGAAGGATATAAAAATGGTCTTCGATGTGAGTCAGGTGAATATGATTTGTCACCGGGTTCAGAAATTGCAAATTTGGTCAAGCAATTAACTCTGTGTAACTTCTATTTCCAAATATTAAAATGAAGGATTTTGACATTTATTAAAATATAAATCACACAATTATACCTTAGATATATTTTTCATTAATCTTTTCCTTACTGATATTTAAGGACAAATGTGAAGAGTCTGATTTCAACTTTTGTGGCTACTAAGTTAAGTTTTAAGCTTCTCAAATGATATCTCTTGATTCAGAAGAATACGGCTGATGTAATGCTGCTTTCTTTCTTTTTAACTGAATTCCTCAATGCAGTTTCTAATAATGTAAGAGCCTTTTCAAAATTAACGCAGAGTCCTACCCTGCCTGATTAGTTGGGCATTTCCTTCCTTGAATTCCTAACAGAAGAGGTGATGGGGAAAGTATGATTCAATTTTAGAGACACTCTACAAGCGCTGTTTTATTAGGTAATGAGATGTGAGGTAATATCCACCAATTATTCACATAGGGCTGAGGCACAGAATAGGGAGGAGGTTCCACTGTTCTAAGTCTCTAAACAAAAGTGAGTCTGTTCTCTAAAATAATCATTTTTCCCCTTCTCAGTTTTTTCATTCATCCCTGCAGATGTGATTATCGTTGACATCATCCCGAAGTGGTTATATATACTGAGCACTGGCTGTCAGATAAATGGCCTTGAATACTGCTTTTGAGTGTCCTCATTCATTTAATCTATTTTTAAGTTCTATTTTGCAAAGGAAAATATCTATTACCTTCTGAAGTCATATTAATAACTGCTTATCTATTTGCTCGCATGACATTATGGATAATAGTTTGAGACTGCTTCTCTCCATTCAGTGTCTGTGATAGTGAAATGAAGCTAGATAGTAGTCTAGAGTAGTTAAGAAATAAAAGAGATATTTGTTTCCCAAGCCCAAGATCTTAATTTAACATAACAGAATGATAATATTTTACCCTTTAAAATTATTTTTGCTGAAACAACTGCTGACAAAGACAAACAAAAAATATTTAATATGTCAGATTCTCTGCTTCACATAATTTTTATTTTCAACACACAATTTTAAGTTGACTTGGTTAATGGAAATAAAAGATGAATACAGTGTTATATATGGAAATCTTTTTGCATCACTAATGACACTCAAGGCTATGAAAATAATCAAGAGTCTTTAAAATAAAACCATTCATTACAATGATATTTAATTAGGTTGGAAGAGCACATTAATGTGAAAAAATTAATTTGTGAATGAAAATATTTGTAAAATGTGGCTATGATTAGAGAATGATTGTGCGATTGAAGGATTTAAATGGAAAATATTTTTATGAGTATAAATTTGTGATACTCAATATTTATACTAGTTTTGGGGATTGGTATATATACATATTGTATCTTGATTATTTTGATCCTCTTTTACTCTCCTTCCCTTTCCCCTTCTACCTCTCTTTGGTTTCTTTATCTCCCCAAAAATCTGCTTCTCTGTTTCCTATTTCTATGTTACTATTTACACTTTTGCTCTTCACATAAGTTAAGCCATCTGATTTATGTTATGTAACATTATTGGTTCAAGATCGATTTTCTTGCAAGTGACACAAATCCATTCTTCTTTATAGATGAATAAAATTCCACTGTGTATACGCACCATATTTTCTTTGTTCATTTATCTGTTGATGAGATCTAGTCTTTTTCTTGTGCTTAACTATTATGATTTATATTGCTATAAACATGGCTAGGAAAATATCATGAAACAAGATGACTCTGAATATTTTGGTAATATACTCAGCAGAGGTATGGCTGGGTCGAATGGAGACCAATTTCCACAGTACTAGTACATTTCCACTAAAAATGTAGTAAGGTGCCTTTCTACCTGAATTTTTATGGTTACTTGTTGTTTCACTCTGTTCTTGTTTGTAGTGTATAGTGTTCAGATCAGAATAGACATTCTGATTTGAATAAGATGCAATCTCAGACTTGTTTTGACTTGCCTTCCTCTCATGCTAAATATGCTGAAAATTTTCTTCATGGACTTATTGGTAATTTCTTCTTCTTGAAATAAATATCTATTCAGTTCATTTGCTTATATTTTGATTGAATTGTTTGGGAGTTATTTTTATTTCTGTATATCTTCTAGATATTAGACTTTTACAGATATTTGTCAATTATTTTTTATCCTTTCTTCCCCATACCATGGGAGGATTGCAGTTTGCAGAAGCTTGTTTGGATCATCTAGTTCTGAGTAGAGTTGTGAATACAGATAGAGTCATTTCTGGGCCAGATTACTTAATAACCATTGTGAGACCATCTAAATCTCCTTAACACTGCAACAGTCATCAAGATGGTGATGGATTTCTCATCCTGGAGTTCCTGAGTGTTTCTGTAATAAAGATTTTGACTGGTATTTGTTCTGTGTACTTGAGAGACAGCCTCTAAAACCTTTGAATTGCCTGAGTGGTACAAATCTCTTATATTCACCATAAGCATCTCCGGCCACACTTAATAGTTTATGAAGTGAATCACAGTGGATCTCTGGAGTTTTTACTAAGGGATTCTGGACAGGAACTCATCAGGCCAGAGAGACCAACTTGGATTATAGAGTTAGAGCACTGACTCATGGGACATTGTCTTAAGAGTGGGAGTAGGAAGTGAAGACTGAATTCAACTCAGCCAACAAGTCATTAATTATAAATGTGTGTTACAACCTCAATGAAAACATTCAACAGGGAAGATCAGGTGAGCCTCCCTGGTTAATAATACCCCGTGCTGAGAGTGACCTCAGTCCAAATTTCACAAGCAAAGGACATTTTTGTGTTTCAAACATTTCAAGACCTCGTTTTATACATCTCTGCTTTTGACTGGTTCTGCTCTATACTCACTTTGCTGTAATAAACACATACTTTAAATATAGATTTTTTTCTGACTTCTGTGAGTTCTAGCAAATTATTGAACTTAAGAGGATTTTACAAATCCTGAAATTTTTATCTAGTTGGTCAGAAATGTAGAGGCTGTAGGAACTCAAAGTTTGTGGCTCATGCCTGAAATGGCATCATGTAGATGACCTTGTCCTTAATGTATAATGTTTTGCTAAACTCAAGTAACATGAGAAACCACTTCACTGTGTGTTAGGCTGATCAGAGTTTCTTTCTTGATCAAAGACAGAGCTCTAATATGAGGGAAAATAATGCTAAAATTTTCCTCTTTGTAACAGAGATATGGTAGTATTTTTATTACTTTGCCTATCTTAAGTTACATTTATGATATAGAGACATCTGACAGAAAACATAGTGTTATTTCATTTCATGCAGTCATGCAGGCCATACAGACTGTTTGAGGCCATATGGCCTCCTTGGCATTCCTGTGTGTGACAGTCCAGACAAACAGTGAACAAATGTTTCCTTAAAACTTCAAGTGAAGCCAGGCATGGTGCCCCACCTACCTGTAGTCACAGCATTCTGGGGGCTGTGAGGCAGAGGATTGAAAGATTGAGCTCAGCTTGAGCAGCTTAACAACTTAGTGATATCCTCTCTCAAAACCAAAACATAAAAGTGAGAGAGGGATTCTAAGGATTCAGTTTACAGTGAAGGCCCTGGGCTCAATCCTCAGGACTGCAAAAGCCTGACACATAAAAAACAAAACAAAACAAAAACCTTAGATTTAAAAAAGGATGAATTTGAGTCATTTGTAAGAAATGGAGGTACCTTGAGTCTACTATGCCAAATGAAAATAAATCATAAACAGAAGATTAAATATCACATGGTTTCCCTTATATGAGAAACTGAAAGTATAAATAATTTAGAAACAAAGTAGAGGATATGTGACAAGAAACAAGAAGATAGACTCTATGGGGAAGGGAGGCATTCTGGGGGAGGTGAAGTGAAAAGGAGCAAGATGAGATATATATGTGCCCTATATGTGAGTTCCCTATAGTGAGTTATTGATTATGAATCATAACCATGTACTAATACATATTTTAAAAATTAAACTACTCCAGACACTCCAAAGTTTATTATTTCTTGTGGTATCTACTAATGAAAAGTCTTTAACACTAGAAAATCCACCTTCATGTCTAATCAAGTCTGCCTAAGAGCTTCTGAATCACTAATCCTACTTCTGTGTTTGTGTGACGCACACAGCACATTAGACCCTAAACAGCCGGCAAATGCACAACAATGGTGATAGCCGCATTGGGTATTTTTCTTTTGGGCAAAGTTCTCATGCTGCTGTGTCATAGTCTATGGTCTCATTACCATGTGGTCAGCCTCTTTGGACATAGGCTGGGTTGAGTATGCCACACTCGATCCACAATTCCTAGGAGGGGAACTAGTCAGGCCATACAGAAGTGGATGGGTTCTAGATACCAACATTTTAGCAGTCATCTAGCAGCCATTTTCGAGTATATATCTATATATTGCCATTTAAAACTCCAGCCATTTTTAAGTATCATATTTTTAATTTATATACTTTTTTTCTTCTATTACCCCTTTAACTATTTTTTTTTCTTCTTTTTGAGATCAGTTCTCACTTTTGTAGTTCAGGCTGACCCTGAGTTCAGCCTTGAACTCACAACAATCCTCCTGCCTCTGCCTCTCGAGTGCTGGGATTACAGGTGTGAGCCATCACACCCAGCACTGTGGTATATGGTACTGATTGCTGGTGGGCATGAGTCTTCATGCCCTGCATTGTTGTATGTGGTTACCTAGGATCAAACCTGAGTCCTTGCACTTGCAAGACAGGTGCCGGAACCACTGAGCTAAATCCCCAGCACTCCCCTTACCCATTTTTGAGACTCACTACAATCAGAAAAGGTGCAGCAAAGTTTGGGAATCTGAGAAATATAGTTTCAAATTTCTACACTTATTAACTGTGTAAATTTGAAAGTCAATTCACCTCCCTGAAATTTAGCTTACTTTTATATAAAATAGAGTTACTGATTTTTACACTACAAGGATGCTTCAAGAGTATGTGTAATAATTATTACTGTAAAATGACACAGCAACAATTATAAACCCAAACCAGTACATGATAAATGATCATTAGCAACCAGGGCAGAGTCCAGAGATATAGTTCAGTTGTAAAACTCTTGTCTAACATGTAGAAGGCCTTAAATTTGTTCCTAGTATCATCCAAAACAAAAGCATGAACTGAATTAAGAATACAAAATCAGAAGCATGGAAATAAAGAAGAAAATTAAGATATAAAATTATGAATTAAATTGTCAAATTCTAGTTTCAAATCTAGTCCTAAAAGTTCATGAAATCAAATCAAAGCTAGAGATCTGTGCTCCTTAAAAGAAATTTGCACAGGCCTCATTATTGCAAAAAAAAGGTACTTCATCAGTTTTCAAGGAAATCTGACATAGATTTTTCTGACACCATGGTCTCATACTTCTATGTGAAACTTTTCAGATGCTGTGGGAAGGACAATGGATCATTCCCATTTTATCAAATGTCATAATAAGTGACAAAGGATAAGTCTTCAATAAATATTGTTATGTGCTAAGTGACATGTTAAACACTACATCCTTACTGTCATGTATATTAATTGTTCAAAACTACAGAATGTACACATTACTAGAACCTATGGCTGACATAAGAGTAAGATGATGCTTAGAGAAGAAGTCAGTCTGGTGAAGTTACATAGCAGAGTGGAATTCCATCATTACTCAGTTTCCTCCTGTATTAACACTTTTATTCTCTTTCTCTTTGCTACTAAATCTGATCACCTAAGCTTTATCAATGTTTCTCAAAACCATGGAAGCCAAACTTTCTTTCCAATGCATTGCAATTTTTGTTGTCATTTTCTCACTTTATAAAGTACATAGAATGTTTTCTTGCTAGATTATTTTCACAACGATTTTTTTCAGCTGAATCAGAATCTTTCTTGTGATTTATTTTTTCTGTTTTGACTGCTTCATCAACATCCTATATACTGGTACAAGTGCTGACAATTCTCCAAATGTCTATTCTAGTTTTTCCCTGCTTTTATTCTTCTATGCTATTCAGACACATTATCCATTGTCTCCAAGCCTATTTTCCTTGATTTTTTTTTTTTTTTTTTGGATAGCTCTCATTTTCTATCAGGCTGTATTTTTTCATCTCAAACAGCCTGATTTATATTTCATCTGGATGATACATAGGTCCATCAAATGAGTATGTCCAGATCCAACTTTAGCTCACCTCTTCCCCTCAGATCCTCCTCTTTCTGTGTTTATCATCACAGTGACTGGTGTCGTCATCATTGTTTCCTGATGCCCCCTGGAATATATGAAAATTGTTCTAAACACTGCTTCTTGGATTTATATTCCTTTCCTTAAAAGATAAAAAAGCTTGCCAATTGTTAACATGACAAAGTTAGAACTCCTGAGCTATGTATTTAAGACTTGAATACTTTTATCTCAAACTATACCTCAATCATCTGTCCTTCACACACTCCATTTCTAGCCTAAATGATTGAATAACTATTCTCCCTTTACTTCTTACAGATTCCCCTCTGATTTTTCTCAGATTTGAATAAGTTCTTCTCAGCTCCAATTCTGAATATTCAAAATCTGACCAGTCTTCTAGGCCTTACTCAAATCCAAAATGCAATATTTTACACTGATTGTACAGCCGCAGATGTGGGATAGGGATGCTTTTGTTGCTTCTTTGGTCCACGGCGACCCCTAGTGGTCAGATCTGTCCAGATCACCCCAGGCGAAGATAATAGTTTGAGCCAATGAAGCACAAATTGAAATCTGAGAATAATTTTCCCATTTGTATGCTAAGAAATTATGTAATGACAGCAAAAAGTTAATATATCTGTTGATATAGTAAAATTATTGTTATCTAGAACATATAAACAAATTGTGAGTTAATTGGTATCTAAAGATTTGTCTATCCATGAGAATACTTTCCTGGATAAAGCAAGCTTTCAAGGAATTTAAAGCCTTTATTCATTTGTGTGAACTTCCTTTTCCTTATCTGCATAAGCTCAACCTTTTATTTTGTCTCCAAGCCTTGTGCATCTCCTGCATCAAATTTGCAGAATTATAATTACTAAATAAGCACACATATGTTTTACTGTCTCATTGCAGTCCGTTTGTCTCTAAGCCTCACATGGCCCATGTGTTCCTCTAACCTGTTCATGTCTTATTGGTACTCACGCAGACATGAATGAATGACCTATCTTCAGCAGAAGGAACTCTGACATTTGTTGATGGCAGGGGTCACATTTTCCAGTGATAGAAAATTTGCACTTCATGCTCATGCTCTGCTTTCTAATCTCTTCTGTCTTGCTGTATTACCATAGACAACTCTGCTCATTAAGTTTCCCCGTGTAAGCTTCAATTTCTCCATGTAGGTCATATAAGGAAGCATTTGGTAGTTGCAATCCTCATGACAAATGTCTGATGTCAAACTTCAAATTTTCTCTGTGAAAGACTGCAGCCCAAGTTTGCATATTTGACCCCAGCATCTTTGGGACATTGAACACAACTGCCTGAAATGGCAGTAATGGAAATGGAAGCTAGTAATGGAAACACTAGCTGCAACAGAGAGCAGTGTCATTGCGATGCTAAGCCATTCCTTTGAAAAATACTGAGTCTTGAGGGTTGCAGAAAATAATTAAATCAATCTAATTCTCCAGTAATGAAGACATAATTTCTTGTTATTTCCCATTAGTTGATTTTGTTTTTTTTTTCATTCACATAAAAAATAAGAGAAAGAAAACTCTTCAATGATTCCCCATCGTGTGTAGAATAAAGCATGGGCTTTTTATCCTGGTGTTAAGAAATACTTCAATTTGTGCAATAGTTTGAATAATTACTTTGAATGGATCACACTGGCACACGTAAATATTGGACCCAGGGTGATAATCAGATGTAGCTACTATTTACAGAGAACTCAGATAAGAGGTTTTAAATGCTTTCAAATTCTCACAGTGAGCCTGAGGTACCTATTATTTATACCTTCCTCAAAGATTAGAAAATAGACTCTTAGATAAAGAGCAACATGAACAAATTCTCCGGAAGTATCTGTGCTCTCATTTAGTCCCAGCTGTGTGTAACTCCAGAGCCAGCGTCCTTTTCATTAAAGAACACTACTCCAAAACTACATTCTGCCACAGGAAACTCGATAGTGTTGGGGTATGTTTCAGTCTATTGTTGCCTACATATTTGGCAGACGTGTACTTGTTAGTTGACATAGACAAAGCGGCTCTAGAGAAACTTGTTATTTTCTGTTAGCTTATTCCTAACAAGCTTCAGAAGCTATAAAATAATTTTCTGGTAGATTTCAGAGTTTAGTTTTCTTCCATTAGCCCCCACCCCCACTACTTGGCCAGTATTAATTTTGCCTAAATAAAAACACTGTAGACACATTTGCTAATCTTCATTTCTCTTTTAATCATTTACAGTTTTTTATAATCACAAGAGTATAAACACAGAATACTGTAGGGAAATGTGTATTGTTTAGAGATTTAACTGTGAAGTCGTAGGTTCAGGGGAGCTGGAGAAGGCCTATTTCAGAGGCACAATAACCTTGCTATCTTGGAAGACCATCCTCCAGGAACCATCTTAGTCTTTTATATAAGGCTACTTCTAGGTTAATTTAAGATCAAAGTCCAAACGTCTGTCTCCATGGCCTAGTTTATCACACTGAATTCAACAATAGCAGAGAGAACTCCTCCTTCCACAGTAGGATAAGTGAAAAGGCCTCAACTATTCTTAAGCAAAAAGTTTTAAACTGATAATTGTATACTTGTAAGAAGTTCAGTTATGGGGCTAAATGAAAATTAGAATACACATTTTTGGTGAATCATGGCATAAATATATTCAAAAAATTTGGTAAATAGGATAGAGAGGGTGAATGAGGATTCATGATTCCCTGTAATTGTATGAATGCACATGGAGATTAAAAGTTAACCCTAGGCTACCTCTTAATAATACTGTGCATGGGGCCAGGGATTTAGCTCAGTGATTCCAACACCTGCCTTGAAAGTGCAAGAACCTGGGTTCGAGTCAAAATATCCACAAACAACAAAGCCAGGAGTGAAAACTCACACTCATGAGCAATCAGCACCACATTACACAATGTTGGGCATTATGCTCATGACTGTAATCCCAGCACTTGGGAGGAAGATGAAGCAGGATTGCTGTGAGTTCAAGGATGAGGTCAGGAACAGGCTGAACTACAAATCTGTTTCAAATAATAATAATAATAATAATAATAATAATAATAATAATAATAACAACACTGTGTATGAATAAATCTCCTAGCTCAAAGTCTTTAGTGCTCTTCTGTCTGTGTTGTTACTAATTTCCACTGCTTCAATTCATAATAAGCTGTATTCAAATCCTCGTCTATCAAATGCACCTTCACACTAATTACACTGCTTGCTGTGTCACATTTCTCCCTCAGAGTTGTGTTTCTGCAGCAGTATGCCATGCTGCATTCATTTTGTGTCCAAAATGTGGAGCTCTCAGTGAAATTCACTGGTTTGTTTTATCCATCTACACATACAAGTGCGTACACATACACACACACTGAAACAAATGCACAAGCACTAACAATTTATAAAATACACATTTAATAAAATCTCTAGTGAATTTACTCCTATTTTATCAACTTTCTGATTGTGGAAGGAAAGAAAAGAAGATTTCACTAAAAAGCCTATCTATAATTTGAACCACTCCAAATAAGGCAAAAGAGAAGAAACACATGTGCAGTAGTCAGAGAAGATTTGTGATAATTTCCATCACTGTAGATAACCTGAGCAACGTACGGAGTCTGTCAAAAGTGTATGAGTACTTGAGGAAAAGAAAAATAGTATGTTATCTCTTTAATAGATGGTGTTACCTTAGTATGGGCACCCTAGAGGACATCATCTATTGCAGAAAACCCCATACATCGCTGGCCTTTGAGAATAAATTACAACAGTTTCAGTGACCAAGGACTCAAGTAGCAGCTCACTGTCCTCATAGATGTCTGGAAGCTAATGATCACCATTGTGACCACCTCTTGGAATTGAAAAGATCAAAGATAATCCATACTAACCTCATGATGTCTCAATAAATTTAGTATTAAAATTTTTACAGCAAGGCTGCAGAGAAGAAGGAACCCTTCTCCACTGTTGGTGGGACTGTAGACTCGTACAACCCCTGTGGAGATCAGTTTGGAGAATCCTCAAAAAGCTAGGATTGATGGTCCCATTTGACCCGGCCATTGCCCTGCTAGGTATATACACAAAAGAATTAAAAGACTCATATCACAGTGACATATGTGCACCCATGTTT
>PVIR01029159.1:0-10395 GCA_004026965.1 Petromus typicus | reverse complement strand
TTATTACTCTGCCATAAAAAATGATAACTTTGAATCATTTCTACTTAAATTGACATACGTTGAGGATATCCTCATAAGTGAAATAAATAGAGCACAGATAGGTACATATCGCATCTTTTCTCTGGTATGAGAAAATAAAGATGTAAATGAGTCCTAGAATTGTATATTATATATTGTGCAATAGAAAATGCTCAATGTAAAATAGGGTGAAAGGGGAAAATGTTGAGATTGTAACAAAAAAGTAAGGAAACAAATTTTATGTATGGGGGGGTGGTAGGGTGGGTAGGGCTATGAGAAAAAAATGAGAATTAAGTTGTGTCTTATACTGGTACAAATCCCCATTATGAAGTGCAATCATGATGTGTATATTTAATGTACCAATAAAGATTTAAAAAAAATTTTACAAATGCCTTTCCTTTCCTGAAGACTGTATATATATTTTTGGCAGAATCTGTAGATAAATATTTACAGACACACAAATGTGCACGTATATATCATATATGTCTATATGTTTATATTTATGAGTGTACCAACCATACAACAATGGCCTTTTAACTCTGGGGAGATTTCACTCCCTTTACCTCTCCTGCATGTCACACACACATCCTTGTAGACATGTATATATATGAACCATGGTCCTATTAATTCGGGTGATATGAATCCAACTGAATCCTGATATTTTACATTTCATATTCCTGATTTGTAAAACAGGAGAAATAAGTTTAACTACCTCCAAAATGGATTGTGATATTTAAGTGAGTAAATCTAAAGAATTTGACACAGTTCCTTGCACATATTTTTAATTTTTACTCAAAAAGAACCGGTTGTATTTATTATGGTTATCATGGCAACTGTTCTTATCACCGTGGTTTCCTTTATATGTCATGCCTTAATGGACTTAGTATAAGCATTTTTTGGTGAGACTCAAGTGTACTCTACTTATGGATTTACCATAATTTTTCTTTACTTGGCCCCTATTCCAGGCAATTTGAAAGACTTCTCCTTTTGTATTCATGGCACTATGATGAATATGTTTGGGTAAATTTAATTTTTGTGACATATAAACACACATAAATATACATACATGCATACAGTAGATCCGTGGAGGTAAAATCCTTGTGTCCGTGTTGGTTATAAGTCATGGCTACTCTATTTTCCCCTTCCATGAGCTCTGGCACTCATGCTGGAAAGTTCACTTGTAGGAACAAACTCTTCTTGTGAATAAGTGATCAGTCTTCTCTGTGAGGATATAACTCAGTAGACATGACAAGAGTATGGTAGCAAAACAAACTATGTCCCTAGTTCATCTAATTGGAGGGTCATGTGAAATCAGAGATCACTCCCTCTTCTCTTAAACACATAGTTCTTCATCTGTGGCCAAAGTATGCATCACTTTTAAGCATGTTTATATGTAGGGGTAAATCTAAAATAGTTACCTATATCTAAAATATATTTTAACAGAAGGGAACTTCAGAGTCTCATGGCTTCTTGATTTATAACCAGTTATCATTATCATTCTTATAGCATTTAATGAAAATAAAAAAGAAAAAGTATATTAAATGTTTGGTCAGTTTGTCTTTGTGAGTTAATATGTGCCCATTCACGTTCCTGTCATGAAATAATGACACATAAAATATTAAAAATAAAATGAACAGGTACAGGGTCAAGAACACAGCAAATGTTTCCATGAAGCAGAAACTGAGCAGTGGTACAAAGAACTGAGTGGGCCGGAGATGTTAGTAGCGAGATCTTCCTAATCCCCAAATCTGACAATGAAAGCTGGTTGGAAGTTTGGAAGAATATGGGGAAATAAAAATGTTTCATACCAAAGAAAGTTGTTCCAGATGAACAGAGCAAAATAATTAACTCCTTACAGGTCTGTATGGTTTTAGTAATGAAATCTGTTGAACAGACAAAAACAAGGGAATCTCAAATGTATCTAATCATTTCTTTTTCTCAGAGAATAAGAAAAGGTTGGAAAGGAGGGAGAGTAAAATATACTAATGTTGGCAATGGTGATACAGA
Source organism: Petromus typicus (assembly GCA_004026965.1). Classification (NCBI taxonomy): domain Eukaryota; kingdom Metazoa; phylum Chordata; class Mammalia; order Rodentia; family Petromuridae; genus Petromus; species Petromus typicus. The sequence goes on along the minus strand of PVIR01029159.1, from coordinate 8,370 downwards.
AAAGCAATAAAATGAGGGACATATATTCTACCAGATTTTAGAATATATGATTTAGAGTATTGATTTTATAGACAAATAGATCATTATATTAGAACTAGTAAACTGGAAAAAGAAACAAAACAATACATAGAAGCTTGATATATATAAGAGAGCTCCTTGCATCATGGTAGAGAAATGACAGACTATTTAATGTTGCTCTGTGGTACCACCATACACAAAGCACAGGCTTCAATCCCTGGGAGTAAAAAAAAAAAACATGATTAAAAACTGTAAAACAGCAAGGGCAGAACTGGTAGAAGAAACATTATATGCATTTGTGTAGGTAAATTATATATACTTCATGTATGTAAATAGCTACCAGATATGTACAAAGCACCTAAAAAGAGCAATACAGGTATAATTTGTGAACAACCAATGAAAAAATGAAGCTAATTCTTCTCATTTGGCCAGTTAAATTCTACATAGTATCTATAGACTTTAAATTACCAAATATTGAGCCACTGTTCCTGTAGGAAGTACAGAGCTGGGTTCCAACAAGCCTCTGGTCAACATTTTTCTCTAATCGATCAACACAGGGCCTTGTCTTCCATGTGTAAATATTTAAAGAAACCTTATGTAGTATATATCTCAGTAGTTCTTTACAATGAAACACTAGCAGGGAAAGTTGCAGCATTTTGCTGGCTCAGGGTATGTTCATAAATTGCCGTGTTCCACAAGTGTTTTTCAGGCATCACCTTGAGAATTTGCGAATTTAACCAATTTTCCACAGCTTCATCTTATATGAAAAAAAAAATGTTCATCAGAGCTTTCTGGATGGGCCTCCTGCGAAAATTTGTGAATTTCTTCTTCCTTTCCCTAAATGTACTGTAGGGATGATACATTAACATTGAACTCGGTCAACAGAACTGAAATCTATGATTTAACAATGCTTACCTAATGTGTATTTTCCCCACAAAACACCGCATGGTCTTCTTGCTCTTAGGAAGTCTAGGGAACACTTCAGTATTACGATTGGTGACCACTTTAAGCAATGAAACCACCGACAAAAAACAGAAAAATGCAAAAGAAGTGATGCTAAAGAAACAACAAAAAGGAACTATTTACAGAAGGCTTGCTGAAAGAAGAGGTGGGTCATTGCCTGGTTGGACCACAGCTGGGAACACGTCCTAGATAAATTACAAATTTGACCAGTTGGCATTTGTGTGAGAATGACCATTAAAGTGCAATAATCATTACAAATACATTTTAGATAGTAAGTGAATTCAGAAATGTAGAATGTGCAAGCAATGAAAAATAAACCTGTCTTTAGAAAACGATAAACAAAATTATATGATGCTACTGTGGATATAAGGAAGCATTTGGGTGTCCTAGGGATGAAAAACAGAGAGTTACAAAGTCTTTTTTTTTAAGTGTACCTTTTGAGTTGGGGAGAGAATTCACTGATGTTTGCTATATAAACAATTTATATGCTATGCTGTCATATCATGTGTCATGTATGTAACATCATTATATCATACTATGATATATTACACTGTGTTATTTTGGTTATATGTCTGCATGAGACTTGAAAAAAGTTTAAAATCACTGGATGTCAGAAGCTGAAGAAAATACTAATGCTATGGAATAGGAAAGTGGCAATTCTTCTAGAATACAAGGAAAACCAAACAAACCATAAGAAAATGATTTTTTTAAGTAAAAAATAAAAAAATAATTGAATGATTAAATAATCAAAGGAAAGATAAAAATTGTTAATCAACACAAGTATTCAACACAAGAACAAGCAATATTTGCAATTTTAGTTTTGTTATATTACTCAATAAATATTTCATAATGGCCCAATAAATAAAAGAAAAGATACATAGTATCACTCATAGTCAGGACTAAGCAAATTAAATAACGATGAAATACGATTCTTTTCAACCAGCCTGATTACGTGCAAATGTCAATTTGTGATTATGGCTCCAGGACATGGGTCACGGGTGCTCTCATACATTACTCATTAGCATTTAAATTTACCAATGTCAGCAGCAACACCCAATGAAGAAATGAAGGTGTATTCAATAAGTGACACTGGAAACAATAATTGTCAATCTAGTATATATTATCAAATTAAGTAGATCAATATAACTTCATAGATGGAGTTCAGATATAAGATTAAAATTTAATAAATAGAAAATAGCAGCAAATGTTTTCAAGTCTATGGACCAAATACTTTCTAAATCTTACATAAGATACAAAAATCACTAAAATCAAATCCATAGATTTAGCTAATTGAAAAATAATTTAAAAATAAAGGCATTCAGGAGCAGAGATGCACACTTGTAATCCAGCTATATGGGAGAATGAGGAAGGAGAAACACAAGTTTTTAGGCCTCTCTGGGCAACCTTAGTAAGCCCCTTCCTCAAAATAAAATTAAAAATGGCTGGGGATGTCAGTGAGTGATAGAACACTTGTTGACACACATAAGGTGCAGTGGTTCAATTGTCAGTACTACACATGTGGACACACACACTCACACATGCACACACATGTGTGCACACACAAGTACAAACACCTAGGCAAATAACCAAAAAAGCATTTGTAATGTATGAAATATGAAGGTAACAAAAAGAATTAATGATAACATTCTATCCCTATTAGAATGTGATTAATCAGAAAGCAATAATTGGTTACAACTAATGGGAAACAGTACATCAGTAGTCAAAATTACACATGCAAGTAACAATTAGATGCTAAATACAATGCTAATGAAAGCTAGGGACAGATCAACTGTGGCATAGAATGATTTTTTACACCACTGCTGGGAGATGGGAAAAAATACAATTAAGTCATGTCATGTACTGGTACAGGTTCTCAATGTTGAATGTGATCAAAATGTACCAATAAAATCAAGTAAAAAGAAAAGAAAATAATTTGATACTATTGTATCAGTTAAAGTGCCTGCGCCTGTCAGGGCACTTGTGGAGAGCTCAGAAAGCACTCTCACTGGGGCTGGGAAAACTTTCTCCAAGCTGCCCGACAGTCTGGGAGCCCCGGGGTGCTCTTCCTTCTCTCCCGCTCTCCTCTCCCTGGTGTCTGCCGCTGTGACCTGCGTCTCTCCCTGCCCATCCCATGCTCTCCTCTGAGTGTTCATCACGAGAATGTTCCTCTACAACTCCGTCACGTTTCTCACTCCGTCTTGGCAACACTTTCTCAACACAAGAACGGAACGGACCAAACTCCCGATTGGTGTTGTCAAACAGGGAACAAATCTTCTCTAAACACCCGAGCTGGAAAACAGTTTTCAGAAACAGCTTCTGCCAAGTTGTTAGGAACAGCAACATGGTTAAGGAAATATTCCGAATGTTTTGTAGCTATTAAATTAATCAGCTTGGGCTATCTGTAATGTTATGGAGAATGCCTGCTCAATGAAAACGGTAGTAAATACAGTGCACACAGTGTGGGGACACTATTATGTGACAAATTCAAGAAGGAATTATAGTTGTACTGGAAAATGTTAAAGCCAATATAAGTTATGGCATTTTGGCTGGTCTTATTGGCAATTGATAAGATGTTAAGAGATTTTATGTAAATTTATACAATTTTAAATTTCCTTTGAATTTAGTCAATAGTATTTTTGAAAGGAAAGAAAATTCAACAGCAATCCCTCTGGGAGGAGAATTGTAGAGCAGGTCACCAAAAAGACAAGCTTTATCTTTCATTTCTTTTGCTGTTAAAATATCCTTGTGCATTTTTTAACTTCCTGAAAAGCTATACTTTTAAAAATAGAAATATATTGGGCCGGGGATATAGCTCAGTGGTTCCAGCGCCTGTCTTGCAAGTGCAAGGGCACAGGTTCCATCCCCAGTAACCACATAACAATACTAGGGATGGAGACTCACCCCAGCAACAACCAGTACCATGTACCACAGTGCCGGGCGTGGTGGCTCACGCCTGTAATCCCAGCACTCAGGACGCAGAGGCAGGAGGATTGCTGTGATGTGAGTTTGAGGCTGAGCTCAGGGCCAACCTGAACCACAAAGCGAGACCCTGTCTCAAAAAAACCTTAAAAAAAAAAAAAGAAATATATTTTAGATTATTCCTGAAATTGTTTTAAAACTCCGCCCTCCAACAATGAATACTCAGGTCAATTCAAAGGATTGATATAATTTGCTATCCCATGGTTTTTGCAATCTACGTGCAACATGGCACAAATCAGAAGGAGAAGCAAAACACAAACAAAACAGAGTGGTTAAAGTGCTTACTAAACTTTCCATTTTTCTGTGCTCACTAAGGTTAATGATGATCTGCTTTTGGAGGATCTACTCACAGATAAGGAAGGGATAGGGACAGCGTGAGAGAGGAGAGTGCTACCCTTCCCTGCCAGTCTGAAAATGAGGTTTGCGGGGTGCCTGGCAGATCCCTGTGGTCTGCTCCCCAAAGAGCCAACAATCTATTTTGCAACCTGTGTTTCTGTGCATGGTAACAGTACAGTGAATTGCTTTTAAAATGCTGGGTCTTTGCAATTCCCAGTAAAAATTATCCATAATCCTATGAATCATATACGTTTAAACATAAATGTCTACCCTGAAATTGTTTGCTTGGCTGTGTTAGAAAATATATATGCATTGGAACATATGTTGGAAAATATATATGTGGCCAGATGATGAGAACTCTGATCTATAATGTACTTCTTTCAAACTTTTATCTTTCTTGTTTCTTTGTTGAAGTTGTTACTTGTCCCATCCTGAACTAAGATTAAAATTTTAATAATTACACCATCAATCATTTACATCATTTAGTTCAGTCAATTATCTCTGTCCTTGCACTCTGTCATCTCTAAATTGTTGTCTGTTGTTAGCCCTAGTCTTTACATATATTTTTTGAATTGAGCATTTCTCCTCTTATCCCATATGAAGGCAAATAAATTATAAAATAATGATATTATAACAAAAAAGAAAGGAAACAAATTTTATATATATAGGGGGGTGGTAGGGTGTGTAGGGCTATGGGAAAAAATGTGAACTAAGTTGTGTCTTATATTGGTACAAATACCCATTGTGGAGTGCAATCATAATGTGTATATGTAATGTACCAATAAAGATTTCAATTAAAAATTAATTTATCTCTTTTTTTTGAGAAGAATTCTCACTTTTGTATTTCAGACTGTCCCTGAACTCACTATGGAAGCCTAGGCTAGCCTTGAACCCCAGCAGTCCTTCTGCCTCTGCCTCCTGAGTTCTGGGATTACAGGCATGAGCTACCATGTCCAGCACTATGGTATGTGTCAATGATTGCTGATGGGTATGTATCATCATGCCCAGCATTGTTGTATGTGGTTTCCAGAGCTGAAACTCGGACCCTTGCACTTGTCAAGCAAATGCCAGAACCACTGAGCTAAATCCCCGGCCACAAAGTAAGTAAATAAAAATAATGAGACAAAGAAAACACTTCAGAGTTATTTTCAAAATCTGAGTGAATCACACATAGTTCTCCAAACTACTGGTGATCTCTGGGACCACAGAGAAATGCAGCGCAACCACTACTTGATCATTTTCCTTTGACAAATACAATTTCAGTTGCAAGTTAATTTTCTATTGTTGTGAATTAGAAGGAAGTGTATCCACTGTAAGAAATACACTCCATTTGGAATCACTGCATACTTAAGCTGCTGAATCAAGCAGGAGTTTGAATTCTTACCTTTGTGAGCACATATAAAAGTTGACTAAATTCTTGAACAGCCCGCAATCTGGAACCTACTTGTCCATGTATTTAATTTTAAAACAGACCCATCATAAAGAAAACTTTCATTAATGTTGAGGAATTTCAAATTCTGCTACATCGTTTTTTTCCATCTTTCCTGTTACTGAAATGGTAAGCAGGTAGAACAATGAGGACAGAAGATGAGTACTTGGTGAGTAATATTTCTGCTTTACCCTCCCTGTGATATTGGAAATATGAGCACATATTCCTGAAACACTATATTTCTCGGTATCTGACAAGAAAGAAACTCTACATCAACATGTCAGAAAACACACTTGTGGTACATCAAGCATCATCATAAGAGACTAGTTTGATTTTGAGGATAAACACAGCATAGTAGATGATTTTTCTTCTTGTTTGTACAGTAGGCTCATCTTCTCACTAACATGGCAATTCAACAGGACCCTTCCACTCTGTTGCTAACTTTAACATGAAGCCTTTAATTTCCATCAGTTGGGACTTAAGAGGATCAGTTTAATTCTATGGGTACTGGTTCAGTAAGAATATAAATGGATAAAAAAGCAAATTGTACTCAGTTACTCATTAAAAGTACTTGATTTCTTAAAAAAAACTGTGGTCATTAAAGTTGTGTTTATGATAAAAATATACATTTTTCTGAATGATATTTCCCTTAGTAAAAGCACAATAAAACACTGAATTGAATTAATGTCTCTCTATGGTTTTCTATTGCCACAGTCTTGTCAGCAATGATAGCCAAGTAAAAGTTCCTTCTCGATTTCTATTGCCCAGTCTATATCAAGCCAGTTTTAGAAAGCCTGATTTGCTTAATTATATTACTACTTTTAATTGATGAGTTGGGATGATACATACAACAAGTTTGTGTTTCTTCTAAATCAAATTTCTGCCAACTAATACATCTGTATAGGTGTCTCAACTTCACCAAACCTTTCCTTATATCTCTTTCTTATATTTTTCAGTTTGGTTCAATAACATAGGGTTCATAGGCCATTCTGGCTTCATTGAAAAGGACAGGATGGAGTGTGTATAAATTCCAAGAGTTCACATTCAGATTCAATAAATATTTCACATACATATCTTCCCATACCTAATTTTTAAACATGAACACAAGAACATTTTCTTCTCTTCTTCTTCCCTTTACCACTCGAAAAGTTATATCTTGGTAAAACCACTAAGTGCTATACTCTTTTTTGTCATCTATATTTTTCTAAATTGTTTCTGTACCACTTCTTGTCCCTTGTGGCTTAACCCTGTCATAAATCTACCTTGTAGCCACTTTGTGAGTGCATCATGTAGCCTCATGTCAGTTCTCTCTATACTTACATTATTCCTCTCCAAAAATGTATCTGAGGTTTGTTTCATTTGGGTACGGAATGACAAACACACATGAAAATGACTGTTATGACTGAAGTGTTTACTCATGGATCTTTAGAAAGAGAAGAGCTGGATTGTTACACAGGTACCTGGGAGAGTTACCTGACCCTACCAGTCCAAAGCCACAGGGATCAGGGAGAAAGCAAACAAGGGCTTTTATTATGGTTTCTGCAGGAAAGAAAAGGCAGAGCAAACAAGTTTAGGACTGGCTGGCTTGAAGAATATCAGTGATCTTTGGTGAAGGCTGTTCAAGTTTTTGAGTACCTGGTATGATTAAGGCAGATGGACAGTGCCCAAGTGTAAGAGAAGGGAAAGGGCGCTAGCTAGTTGGGGGTTAGTTAGTAAGCTCGGTTTGGGATTGGTTTTTTTGCTTATGAAAACTTCCTTGACAACTTGATTGCTGGCTCTAGGAATTAGATGATGTTGGAGAAGTAGTTGGTCTTAAGTGCTCAAGAAGGTCTCAAGATGCCTCAGCATCCAGAACACACACACACACACACACACACACACACACACACACACACACACACGAAAATGCATAAACACACACACAATTTATCCAATTGTTTAATATACTTTTTACTATGAATGAATGGACTTGTGATACCAGGCACAACTCAAATCTATCTTCTATCAAGACATACCCAGTTACTGCATCAAAATTAATCCTCCTGCCCTCTTCACCAACAAAGGGTTTTGTTTAAGGTCCTTTTTAATTCCATACTGTAAAACTGACCCAATAATTAAGATCTATTAGGATTACTGTCCTCACATGTTTTTAAAAATAGAAAAAAATATCTCTGGTAACAAACAGTTCTAGCAATGACCTAAACAACCTATGGTATTTTCATGGTCAACAAGAACATGAAAAGTAATATTACAGTAAAATCAGAATAAGGAAGAGGTACTGGCCATTTTTCATAAATGAAATAGGTTGCAGAGATTACATATAGAGAAAAGATACAGATTTCTTTATATCTCACTGTAAATGGGAAAAATCTAAGCAAATAACGGCACAGTCAAATGTATAATTGAAAATGCAATTTCTACTTAGGAATTGAAAAATAAACTAGCTGACTTTTTTTTAAATTATCTTTATTGGTACATTAAATATACACATCATGATTGCACTCCATAATGGGGATTTGTACCAGTATAAGACACAACTTAATTCTCATTTTTTCCCATAGCCCCACCCACCCTACCACCCCCCCATATATATAAAATTTGTTTCCTTACTTTTTTGTTACAATCTCAACATTGTCCCCTTTCAC
>PVIR01029158.1:0-21341 GCA_004026965.1 Petromus typicus | reverse complement strand
GCTCACGCCTGTAATCCCAGCACTCGGGAGGCAGAGGCAGGAGGATTGTGATGTGAGTTTGAGGCTGAGCTCAGGGCCAGCCTGAACCACAAAGCGAGACCCTGTCTCCAAAAACCTAAAAAAAAAAAAAAAAAAAAAATTTAAAGACTTTCTAATACCATGATTTCCAGCCCTGGTACAGTGCCACATAAGCAGGACGGAGTCACTTCATCCCAAGTTCTTTCTAAGGAAGGAGATGGTTGGGAAGCTCATTCCAAGTTCTTCCTTTCCAAGAGCTTTTTGATATCACATGACCTGGAGCACTAACAGGATCCAACAGATGACAGAACCCTGAGACTAGGGAACACAGAAGCAGTGCTTCAACTAGGACATGCATACTTACACAGCCCTGGTTCAGCACAGAGAAAGCAGGGCAGCAGCTCAACTTCTCCCTTGAGAGGGGAAGAACTGAACCACACACCAAATGTTTCAACTTTTCGGAATATTATCTAAGGAAATGTCTTTTGTCTTAATTATCCTGGAGTACTCATGGGGTTCATTATACTGTAGAACCCTGAGGCCTTTAAGAAGAAATATAGCAGCATGGACTAACAAACATTGAGAAGTCCACAGACCCTTTGGCCAAGATAACTGGTCAAAGGTCCTCTGCATTAGCCTATCCTTAATGACTGGGAGATGCAGTATTTTCTTTTAATGTATGGATATCAGCATACTGTAAAGAAAATGATGAAACAGAGACATATAATCTAAGTTTTTAAAAAGATAAAAACTGCAAAAACAGCCCTAATGAAATAGAGATAGGCTAATAACCTAAAAATTCAGCAATATTCTTATAAAAATGATAAATGAACTCAGGAGAACAATACGTGAGCAGAGGGAGGGTTCAATAATGAAACAAAATTTAAGAGAGAATCAAACAGAAACCTTGATTCAGTAGAGAAACTGAACTAAAATTAAACAGATGAGCTCAACAGTAAACTAGAAAAGTAGAAGAAAGAATTCATGAATTTAAAAATTGGTTATTTTAAATTAGCAGTCACAGGAAGAAAAATATGAAAAAAATGCAGATACCTCAAGGCCGACGACAGAGGATCATCAAGTAGGCCAATACACCAACTAAGGGACTCAACAAAGAAGAGAAAGAAAAAGAACCAGAAAATTGATTCAAAAAAACGATAACTGGGGCTGGGGTTTTAGCTCAGTGGTTCCGGCACCTGCCTCGCAAGCGCAAAGACCTGGGTTCAATCCCCAGGTAACTCATGCCCAGCAGCCATCAGTACCACACACCACAGTGCCGGGCGTGGTGGCTCCCGCCTGTCATCCCAGCACTCAGGAGGCAGAGGCAGAAGGATTGCTATGGTGTGAGTTTGAGACTGAGCTCGAGGCCAGCCCAAACTACAAAGCAAGGCTCTGTCTCAAAGAAAAAAAAAAAAAAACGATAACTGATAACTTTTCAAAACTGGAAAAGTAAACAGATATTCAGGAAGCACAAAGAATCACAAGGAAAATGAAACCAAAGAAATTCATACTGAAATATCTAACAGTATACTGCCAGAAGTGAAAACTGAAGCAGAAAAGCAACTCGTCATGAACATAGCTTCCGTTAAACTAGAAGTAGGCTCTTAGAGCCAAAACTTGGTGGGAAAGTAGTAGAATACCAGATTCAAAGCACTGAAAGAAGGAAAATGCCAACCAGGACTCTTATACTTGTCAAAACTGTCTAAAATTTGAGAAGACACAAAGATTTTTCCGATAAAAACTGAAGGAGTTCATCATCATTAGACTTCACTCACAAAAAACCAATACAAGGAGTTCTTCAAGTAGAAGCAAAAGGATATCAAATCAGCAACACAACAGCATAAGAAAGTATAAAATTCATAAGCAAATGTAAATATATAAACAGTATGTATTTTATTCTAATGGTTGTGGATAAATCACTTAATTCTAGTATAAAAGTTAAAAGAAAAAATTCTTTAAAATATGTGTAACAGGGCCGGGGAGTTAGCTCAGTGGTTCCGACACCTGTCTTGCAAGCACAAGGGCCCGGGTTCGACTCCCCGGTAACCACATACCATACTGGGTGTGGAGACTCACACCCAGCAGCAACCAGTACCACATACCACAGTGCCAGGCATGGTGGCTCACGCCTGTAATCCCAGCACTCGGGAGGCAGAGGCAGGAGGATTGCTGTGATATGAGTTTGAGGCTGAGCTCAGGGCCAGCCTGAACCACAAAGCGAGACCTTGTCTCAAAAAACCTAAAAAAAAAAATATATATATATATATGTGTAACAAAGAAATATGTTAGTAGATAGATAACACATACTATAGTGGTATCTCTGCCATAAACAGTAGTAAACAGACTTTACTAAAAGTGGGGTGAAGGGGGAGTAAAAGTGCAGTTGTATGCAATTATAGTTATATTGTATCAGCTTAAACAATTATAAGTACATTTTACATATGCTCAGTGGCAACCACAAACTAAAAACCTATGTAAGTCCCAAACAAGATTTAAAAAATTAAAACATATAAAACCAAAAAAAAGGCAAAGAGAAAGGGAGGAAAAAAATTACTAGATAAACAAAGCAATATGGCACTTATCAGTAATTACTTTAAATGCAAATAAACATCCTAATCTAAATGAATGAGTGAATGAATTAAAAATATGGGAGGTTATGAAAGAATTAAAATATTCACATCACAGCAACATGTGTGCACCTATGTTTGTATCAGCTCAGTTTGTGACAGCCAAATCTTGGAATCAACCCAAATATCCATCAAGTCTAGACTAGCTATAGAAGACATGGTTTTTCTATAAAATGGTGTATTACTCTGCCATACAGAATGATAACTTTGAGTCATTTATATTCAAATGAACATACCTGGAGGACATCCTCATAAGTGAAATAAACAGGTCACAGATATGTAAATATCATATCCTTTCTCTAGTATGAGAAAGTGAAGATGTAAATGAGTTCTAGAATATATGATAGATATTGTGAAATAGAAAATATTCAAAGGGAAATGGGGTGTAGGAGTAAGTAACAAAGGGAAATGAGTAAGTAACAAAGGGAAGTAAATATGATGGTGAAAAAATGGAAACAAATCTTATATATATATATATAAGGGGCAGGAGGTTGTAGCTTGGGTAGGGGAATGGGAAAAAAATGAGAATTAAAGTCATGTCATATATTGGTACAAATTTTCAATGTTGAGTATGATCATTATGTGTATGTATAATGTATCAATAGAGATTCAAATAAAAAAATAAAAATATGAGGCAGGGGTTGTAGGGTGGGCAGAGGAAAGGGAAAAATGAGAATTAAGAACTTGTGTCCAATTCAACCTAATGACAAGGGAAAAGTCAAAAATGACCAGAAACACACCTGTGGGCCAGGTCAGAGCAGAGGGGAGAGTGCCCTCCCCCTGCAGAGGGCTCTGCAGCCCCTTCCTCATCTCCCACACTTCACTGGAAAGAGTTAGCTCTGCTTATCAATTAGCTCCCCTAAATTTTCACTTCAAGCTTGTAAAGTAACTAAGTAACAAAAAAGCTATTACATAAATAGAAATCTCCAAAGACATAATTCAAAATACTTAAGTCTGAGGGGGAACCATAAAACAAAAGTAAATCTGCAGTGGCTGTTGGTTAATTTTTCAGGTAGTTTTTTTCCATGTGACATACAAAACAAAGATAAACTACAACTGAAGAATCATATAGTTATAGTCTTCCTTTGACAATCAGTATTATATTTAAAATATATATCATACAGAGCTAGTGACTTAGCTTAGTGGTTCCAGCACCTGCCTTGTAAGCACAAGGTCTCTAGTTTGATCTAACCGCTATCGCAGTGCTAGGTGTGGTGGCTCATGCCTGAAATCCCAGCACTCGATAGGCAGAGGCAAGACGATTGCCGTGAGTTCAAGGCTTGCCTGGACTACACAATGAGCTCAGGGCCAGCCTGAACTACAAAACAAGACCCTGTCTCAAAAAAAAAAACCCTATATTTTATATACATATATATATATATATATATGTATATATATATATATATATATATAGAGAGAGAGAGAGAGAGAGAGAGAGACCTATATATAGATCTCTATATTTTTATTTATTTTTATTCATATATTTGTATATTTTTATTTTATAGATCTATAGATAGATATCATACAATTATATATATATTATACAGTTATATATGTACAATTTACTGGTTTTTGTTTTTATTTGTTTGTTTTTGCAGTACCAGGGATTGAATTTGGGCCTTTGGGCTTCCAAGGTAGACACAGTACTACTTGAGCTAAATTCCCAGCCCAAATGCAATTTACTATTGAGGTCTAGAATACTATGTACTTTTAAATAAAAATATGAAATTTTTTCAAAATTAAATAAAATATATATCTTGCCATTCTCATAGGAAAGAAGGTATAACATATTTCACATCAGTGATGGTTTTTTCCTGACATCAACTCGAATCTCAAAAAGCTGCTACCTTAATATTTTTTTCCTCTAACCAGAATGATGAACAATTGGACTTTAAAATTAACATTATATAAAAGGGTATACAATATACATGTAATAGTTGAGTTTTATATCTTTAGATTCAGCATGTATAAAAATGTAACCAGAAGGGTCCTGTTTTACTGAAAACCTAATTTAAAATTTGCAACATATATGGGTTTGGTATATTTAAACCACACTCAAGGGCTGTTTAATTTCTTCCCTTCTAATTTGAAGAGAAGAAATCACAGTTTCAATTAAACAGAAGAAAAGAATATTGGAAACTCAGAATACTCGATTTTTTTCCAAATGTTGATGAGATTTAATGAGTCACTTTCAAAATATAAAAGAACAGAGAAGCCTAGTGTTTATAAAAGATTAAAATGATTAAATATTAGTTCACTAATGTTCATTTAATATCTTCTTTTGCAATTTAGTTTTAGGGTATTATTAGTGATTTATAAAACCATATAATAAGTTTAGTTCACAAAACTGTTCTAAATGTTTCATTCATAAATTCTCTATATCTTAAAAGTATTATGTTTGCATTTTCAACAATTTTGGCTATTAGGAAATAACATAAATACATAAACATTTCTCTACTTTTAAATAACAAAATAATGAAGACATTTTAATGCAAAACAGAACACTAACTATACACAGCTGTTTAATATCTGAAGTATTCATTAACATCATAATATTCTTATGCTGTTAAACCACTACTCAGTATTTAACATACAAAAGTAATCAACCTTGAAAATAGATTATTTAATATATTTTCACGTATAAGAAGGTAAATCTCAATTTCAATAACATTACTGCCAAGTTAATTTATATGAACACTGCCAAATAAAATATTTTATAACTGTATATATACACACATATAAGACAAGAGTAATAAGAAGTTAGACAGTGCGGACAAATATTTTATCAGTGTGACACTTGAAAATTTTTAGCAGTCTCGGGTTTTTTTCAGCAAATACCATAGATATTTCAAGTACAATCATATGAGTTTGAGAAAATGACTAGTTTTATCAAGTACCTAAAGTGATTCCTTTTTTTTTGAGACAGGGTCTTGCTTTTGTAGTTCAGGTTGGCCCTGAGCTCACTATGTAGCCCAGGCAAGCCTTGAACTCACAGCAATCCTCCTGCCTCTGCATCCAAATGCTGGGCTCATAGGTGTGAGCCACCATGCCTGGTACTGTGGTATGTGGTTACTGGGGACCGAATTTGGGACCGTGCACTTGCAAGGCAGACACTGAAACCACTGAGCTAAATCCCCAGCCCCCTAAAAGTGATTCTTAAAAAAAAAAAAAATCATTCAGCATCATATACAGCAAGATTTCAATCTTTTCCATAATAATTTTGTTGATTTTTAAAGACAGTTACAAATTAAAGCAGTTGGTAGTTACTAAAAATAACTAGAAGTACCATAATAAAAACTGAACAACATTTAAAAAATTATAGTACCTTATGAAGCATATTTTCTACTGTTCTCATGTGATTAGCAACACATTCTTTGTCTCTAGAAAAAGAAAGATTGGATATGAGTAAAGTCCCAGCCTTTCTACAACTGTTACACATTTCAGTATAACAAAAGTTGGTTATCATTGTTTTCCTTGAAAAATACAAAATCTATTATCTGCACTTGTATAGTTCCACACTTAACTCTTATATTCACTTATGCTGTCTACCCTATACTGGGGCGAGGGAGTGGCAAGAAAAGGAAAAAGAAAAAAGACAGAAATCGTGATTATATAATTGATAATAAAAATATCCTGAAAAAAGTAAAACTTATGCTTCTTATTAATAATGAAAAAGAATTAAATTTTTAGCAATATATTGTGCAAAACAATATTTTCCTTTGGGCACAGTTTTTTTGTGCCATACTAATTACACGGAGAACCCTCTGTGAACTGACAAGGAAGATGCATTTACTAGCGTGACCTTGTACACTGAATCGAGTTTTCATAACTAAAAAGTTTGAACAAATATGCTGAACACAAAAATTTAGTAGCAAATCCTTATTTCAAACTAGCCTTCTTTTGTTTCATAAGAATAAATGCTTATGGCCACAGATCAGAGATGTGTCAAAGCCCTGCCTTAACAGTAATGTTGTGAAAACACAGTAGGAATCTAGAGGTTTTATGATCCTACTTTTTACTGTAAGTCTCACTAGAAATTATCTATATAAAGTCTCTTCACTTGGAATGAAGAAACTGGGCCTGAAAAATAGCAACAAAAACTGAGTTTTTAAAATAACAATTTTCATATATCTAATATGTTGATGCTAATGTAATCAAGTTCTACACTTCTAAGAAAACTGATAGTAGATATCCAAACATGCCAATATTTGGGCCTTGTACAATTCATCTTATCATTCTGCTGTAGTGATGTCATAATTCCAGATTACAGATTCCCTGTTCTGTGACATGCAGGTTACAATCTACAGTTTACAAAGTATACTCATATTTTACAATATTTTATGCTTAATAATTCTCAAACAATTTTAATTAGCACACGCACTTTTGCAAGTACAGGAATTAAAAATTTAAATTAAAACACAATTTAAATCAGATGTTTCTTTCATTCTTAAAGAATTAAGTCATCTTTAAGTCATGCTTTTATACAAAGGACTATCTAAAAGTATCCATAAAATTCATTGTGAGAAACAAATAAAAATATCCAAGAGTCCTGTGAGATTTGAACTTAACAATATATATCAACTTGATACCTCATAAAGGGAAAACACTCATCACATTTACATTTTTGCCCACTTGAAAACTACATTTTGTCTATTTAAGACATTAGAATATTTAGCTATGAGTGCTCACTTTAAGAGTATATGCACTGATATTTAGCTATGAAATGATTTCCTATGGTCAATGTTTTCGTTGCATTTTAAAATAGTATGGTATATATGTATTGATTACATAGTAACATTTCTTTGTGCAAATATTATTTGCATTCTTAGTATTTAGAATATATTTAGAACAAAATTTAAGGACACTGGAGAAGGAGATAAGGAATATGTGGCAAAAGATACTATGCAAAACTTTTAAACAGTCATATTTCACATTAATAAAAACATTATCCCTAACAATGTAACAGAGCCCAAAATATACATAATTAAATGTTCTAAGGAAGCTTAGAGTTTTCTGAGTCTTCCCAATAAAATATACATTTAGTATGTTGAGTTAAGAGTTTTCTTTTTTGAGGATATATCAGAGAATTTCAAAGAAAGACAGCTGTACTTTTGTTTTCTAACACTGTATTATCCAGGGCTAAAACCCAGAGCATGAAAGTAAGAATTGATCTTTTGTCTGTTTTAAGTGATCTCCCCGAGGTCCGAATGCTCACTTGGCTGCCATGCGGAGGGCACTCTCTGCATCGTGGATGTTCTCCTCCAGCCGGCGCTTGTCCTGCTCCAGCTGGGTAAGATGTCTATTGAGCTGACGCAGAGATTGATCTTTTCTTCTCAGCTCCATCTTTGCCTCAGAGAGACTCTGTGAGCAGACAGAAAACAGAGTTACTTGTCAGCCTTGATAATTAACTTCAATTTATGCCATAGGTGATTAAACAAAGAAAAATACAGACTGACTGAAAAGTAGAGTTGGGTCATTACACAACAAGGCTTAACAAATTTTCTGCAAAATTTCACACATTTACTAACTAGAAATCATAGAACTGATAGATGATGAGAAATACTTTGCTATAAAATACTATTTTCTTTGTAAAGTACTGAATAGCAAATTATACTCTCACTAGAAATATCTGACTATAGAAATCTCAAGTTGTGTTTAATTTAATGAAGAAAAATAAAGATTTCAGGAGACAAAGTATATGAAATTTACAGTCTATTTAACTTCAAATTAAATTTTAAAATTATCATATCCCCACAGTATATGATAGAAATAAAGGTAGACACCTGAAAATTGGTGAACTTACTACTTTATTTAAAAATCTACTTGTACGGAGTTGCTCTAGACTTCTCAATGGACAAATTGGACTGTTAAAATAAAATTCACTTGTTTCCTAGTAAATAAATTCCACATCAAGGAAAGCAACTTATACATGCCCAACACACTTCTACTAACACAGAAAGTTAAGTTGCATACAGAATTACTTAAAAGTCTGTAAATGTCTCCTTAATCACAGAAGCATAAAATATGTTCACTGATATTTAATCTGAAATATCTACGTAGAACAAAAATTATAAAATAAAACTATATAACATCTTGAAAGATTAGGACTTATGGTATTAGAATCAGAACCAACATAAAGAACTATAGTCTAGACCTCGAGCTTCTAGGGCACAAGATAATATAAGAATATAACTTTTAAACAATATAGGAATCGTACCACTAAAATTCTGCTCATTTGCCTATGAAATTTCTAAAGTTTATTCATCTCTCAGTTTGTTCAATAGTGAACTAAACAACTAAGTACATATGCACCCATTTTTTCTTGTTGCTAAGAATTTAGCCACACATTAATACCATAAATCCAGTGAAGAAAAACAACATGCTATGCTTTCATGTTTAAAATTCTACTGAACACTATTCCTTCAGAACATTCACAATACATAGTTTAAAAACTCAAACTGCCTGCAGAGAGCTAGAACAATTCACTCTGGAAGTACTCACATCAAATTAGGTAGCATTTTAAAATGTTAAACGTTTTTTAATTCAGTAGCTCACTTTTAAAACAGTCAAGTTGTTAGATGAACAGGAATCAAAAATTGAAAGTGAGCATGCCATGATAACTCATTAGAAACTGAATTACTTTAAATCTCTAGTACTGAAAAATATCCAAGAACATTTCAAGGTTGATCAGGGGAAATTAAGTCACAGTTAATAGGAGTGGGAAATTCTTGTGTGCTGCTGGACAGCAGAATGACTACAGAAGATAGTAAGGTACTGTATATTTTAGAGGGACTTAAAGGACTTTGAATATTTTCACCATGAAGAAGTGATTAAAGTTTGAGAAGATATATATGTTTGACTAGACTTACACATCATAAAGTATACAACATATGTATTGAAACATCATCACACAGTACCCCATAGGTAGAAAGGGTTTGGTTTTATGTATCAGTTAAAAATAAATTTATCTTAATTTGTTTAATTGACATTATTAATACATTTTATATATACATCATGATCACAGTCAACATTGAGAATTTGTACCAGTATGTGATACGACTTAATTCTCATTTTTTTCCCATTTACAGACCCGTGTCCCCTATATACATAAGCTTTCTTTTCTTACCATCATATCTTTTTCTTTTAAAAAGAACATTCCACCAGGGCCAGGGAGTTAGCTCAGTGGTTCCGGCGCCTGTCTTGCAAGCGCAAGGGCCCGGGTTCGATTCCCCGGTAACCACATAACAATACTGGGTGTGGAGACCCACACCCAGCAGCAACCAGTACCACATACCACAGTGCCGGGTGTGGTGGCTCACACCTGTCATCCCAGCACTCGGGAGGCAGAGGCAGGAGGATTGTGATGTGAGTTTGAGGCTGAGCTCAGGGCCAGCCTGAACCACAAAAGCGAGACCCTGTCTCAAAAAACCTAAAAAAAAAGAACATTCCACCATGAAATACTAACTGAATCAAATTAACTTTAAAAAGACAACAAATACTAGATTTTTTTAAAACTAAGCCTAATTTTATGCCAACGTGAAGGAGGTTAAATACGCAAAAGTACCTTGAGATTACTTCATTTAAAAACTAAACCCCATCTGAGTCATTTTAAAGTCAGGATTTCTAACACTTTTTGGAAATAAAAGGAATGCTTTTTTTCAGATATGAAGGTAATACAAATGATCCACCGCCAGTTACACATAAAGCTTGAACTTTTCCCACAGAAATAACAAATCTGTGCCAACACATTCAAATCCTCTTCCTCAGCACCTCTGAGCCCGCTTGTGAGAGGAGATTCGTGGGTTCGGTATATCGCTTCCAGCCTTGTCCACACTGAAGCTCACTGGTCCATCCTGGGAGAACCCGTGAGCTTGGGTCATTACACAAGCATACTTGATCTTTCTGAATGGAGTATACTTTAAAAGAAAATATAATTCCTGCATTAAAACCTCATCTGTACATCCAAATCTTCTGGTTTCACATTTTCATTTCCATCTCTAAGGAGCAATGACAGAAAACTTTCAAGTTCTTCTAAAGCCTACACTATTTCAGGAACACAGCAAAGGATCAAGTGTTATAAATCATACTTATGTGAAAATGAAAATATACTTTTTCTAAATATCATGGTTAATATACTTATAGGCATAGACTTTCTACTTCTAAAGAGTTGAGGGTTATCTCCAAGGAATGTATATATAATAATAGGTGCCAAGGTTTAAACTAAAGTATGTAAATACCTAGACATAAAAAGTAGTTCAAAAATACATCTCTCTAAGTCACTTCTTTTTTTATGACAAAAACACTCTTTTTAAAATCTCACACTGAAATTTAATTATGGCAAAATTTATTTGTATAAATCATTTATATACTATGTAGCAGAAATATACAATTTTAAGTTCAGCTTTTCTCCTGTTTAGATTCATCTAATTAAAACCTATGATAAACTTTATGGACTCATAACATTTCCCACAGAACAGCTGAAACCAAAAGGGTGTGCCTCTAGGCAGCAAGGCAACAATGATAAGCAGCAGGTTAGCCACTAATTTCTCAACCAGGGTAGATTGTGAAAGTGTGATGTTCTGATATCCAAGAAACTGTTCAGGGGAGAATAGGATAAATCAAGTTTAATAACTCTGCTCCTAATTGTTCCCCCAATGCTCAACTCTAATTACTTGGAGAACTCTCCTGACTGTCACCTGATATTAAGTTGTTGGAGGCTGAGCCTGGAACAGCGAGATAATCAATAAACATTTAGTGGGGAGAAGAATGAAGATCCTGTTAAGCAGTGGGAACCTGCAGCACCCAAAGCCCTTCTGCTCATGAGAAAACCTATGGGACAGCCATAGTGATTGCAAAGCAATAATCCAAAGCACTGTTTTTAGGCCTTGAGGCCTTTAGGCAACAGTACATTTGAGGGAAAAAGGTTAACACGGTCACCCTAATTACAGCCCACTTTCACATACTTCATATATAAGGGAAGACAAGCCAATTAGGTAGAAAGGAAGATAAGGGAAGTTTTATTTGTATACTAATTAAACCCCTGATGAAATTAAAGGAAAAACATACAGCTCTGTAATTGTGTCTGAGAAAGGTCACTTCAGGTTCAGTTATCAGAACAGCACAGCCTTGAGATACTTCACTTAATCCACAATGCAGCCCTCATTTTGTACTCAGGTCTTAATATTTACCAAAAAAAAAAAAAAAAAAAAAAAAATCAAAGAATTTATCTTGAAACAGTGTTGTGAGCAATTCTAGCTGTTGGAAAGTTAATGCTAAATATGATAACAGGAGTCTTTAAAAAGTCATAAAAAAAATTCTACCTACATAAGAACCAATGAGTCAATATCATCTTACAAAAAATTCAGTCCTTAATTTAAGTTCAAAATGTTTTAAAGAAAAACGTTTAAATATATTTCAAAAGCTATTATATAATATCTTTATCATATTTCTTTTTAGATAATGTTTTTACTTGCCTTCATGTACATCTCTCACAGTCCAAGAGAAAAAAGCCAATGCTGTCACTAAATGTTTATAAGAAAATACTTACGTCTGACATTTTTTTTTCCTAAAATAGTCATGAAAAGTAAATAGATTACCAATGAAAGATAGCAAAGCAAAGTATGGATACAAAGAAAATAGTTAAATACTAGAAAAGCTTATGAATGAAATACCTGCTAGATAGGAAAATTAAATGCCCCAAACATGTTTTAAATATCTTTTTTTTACTATATACAACTTCTGGTTTCTATAATGAACATGTATTGTTATTGAATAAGAACACAAACTATTTAATGTTATACATAATTTTAATTTCTAAAGCATTGTTTATTAAAGCTCATAAATTTTTTATTGTAAATATAATCTTAAATTCTATTGGTTTGCATCAACAAAAAACATTTTGTGCAGTGAAAATTTTTCTTTAAAATAATAACTTTATTGAAATATAATCCCCATAGCACAAAATTCACTCTTTGCATCATTCAGAGGATTTGACAGAGCTGTGCAACCATTTCCACTGAAGATTTTTTTGAAGTTTTATTTTAAAAAAAGACATTAAAAAACCCTATCAAAACAACATAGTTTCCTAAATATAGTATGCTCCATTATTTTACCAAACTCCAATTTAAAACTATATCAAATATACAAGGTTATACTTGACAATAATTTTAAAAATTAAAAATTCATAAAATGAACTCCATGTATCAGAATATTTGATTAATAAATGTGGTATAACACAAAAGTTAAAGCTACCTGAAAGGATATGCACATCTCTCCAATTAATATTTCTGGATGTCGAGGAATCACTCAAGATAGTTCTTTCCCATAAGGGTACTGTCTTGTAGTGCTTTAGACCATTAGGCCTCTAGGAAGACTCAGCCCCAGGGGATATTGCTTTTATAGATTTTCTTTTGTCTAATGGGAAATATCTATGGATCCACATTCCTACAGACTAAAAGCTAATGGCTTACTCAATTTGGTATAAAAAGTTAGCCATACAAAGTCAAAGGCAAGACAACACAAGTCTTATAAAGAACTACACAACACATTTCCTAGGTCAGAAAAATATACAACATTTGTAAAAAAAAAAATTTATAACTATCTGTATCTTCTCAGTAAGTATACCTAGACTTCAATGAGCTGGGAAAACCACCTCAGGCCATAAAAATTAATCCTGAAGGAGAAATCATCCTATTTTCAGCCTATAAGAATGTGACAAGGGAATGGGAAAAAATGAGAATCAGAATGTGTCATGCATAGGTACAAATTCTTAATGATGAATGTGATCACAATGAATATATAAAATGTACTCCAAAGGGACTGGGCGCCATTCTCCAGTGCTCCGCTGGCAGGTTTTTCACATCCAAAACCAGACCAGAGGGCTGCGCACCTTCCACTCTGTGTGAGCCTGCTGGCAGGGGAGCCTCAGAGACTGAGATGCAGGAACCCCACTTCCCTGTGACGGGGTGGGGGGAGGGACCGGAAGGCCGCAGAACCTCCACTTCCTTGAGGGCCAGACTGGACATGACTGCTACAGATGGCAAAGCCTTCGGGGACACCTCCTACTTATCTGTGGACACAGAATAAGCGCGGCAGCAGTGCTGGGACACAGACAGAGGCTTTCCCTATGTCCCTCTGCCCAGTCCACCACTTCAAAAAGAACAACACTCACTAGAAAAGTGAGGGACTCCTGTCAACCATTGCCATTGGTGAGTTGGCTGAGTCATTTCCTTCTGCAAGATCCTGGACTCTTGGAAAGTTCAAGCCTACAGAACTTTTCTGAGCTCACTTCAGGCATTTTATTCAGAACTTAGACAAGGGATGACGGTTGTCTCCCTGTGACTAATCAACTTTGATCTGCGTGCTACTGCTCATAGCATCCACAGAAGACAATATATCCACATCGTGAAAGGACATTTTAGCAGAACTCAGCTTTCCATTATTGTTCTTGCGCTTTTGTTGTTGCACTGTTGTTGTTGTTGTTGTTGTTGTTGTTGCTGCTGCTATCCTTTTTCTTTCCTCTGACTTGACTTTCTTATTTTCCTCTCACTACTCTGCTGTTGCTGAATCTGTCCAACTTTGGGCTTCTTCTCCCCTCAATTACTCTCATTTTTACAAAAGAGGGAAAATAGTCTCATCTACCCACTGCTACTAGGTGCCCATATTCTGCTCTTGCTCCCTCATCCTCTCCTATCCTCCAGTCAGAATCAATACTTACAAGTAAAAGAGTTTCAGGCTTCCCTAATTTCTCTTCTTTCAGTATTATTATAGGAGGGTGTACAAAGCCTTTAGTGGTCCTGCGGTTCTTTGTCAGCTCTGTCTTATAATAGTCCCTTTTGCCTATGTTGTTCTCTAGCATCTATAAGGTTCTCCAAGTCTATTTATCTTTATAGGTCCTCTAACTCTATTTTTAATCTTTCACTCTCCTTCTATCTCCCTGCCTCAACTTCCCAGTAAACTTTTATTTCCAAAGGGTACTGCAGCTGTATTTAATGACCACTATGTTGTAAACACATGTCTGAATAATTCTAAATTTAGGCATATGGTCTTAGCTGTAACTCATGAGGTTAAAGGTAACAGGATAATAGTTGCCAAAGTTTATCATTTTTTGTGCCATGTTCAATACTGTTAATGACACGGATTGTATTATGTCAACAAAGATAATGTGATTATTCTGTCCAAATACCTCCCATGGTATGCCAGAACTGAAAATATTTAAGGGTCATTACAGATCCAAGAAGGACAACCCAGAAATTAGCCATCTCTTAAGGGTTCCAAATACTAGGAAGAAAGAGACCTGCAACAAACATTTCCCAGAAACTAGTCAAGGAATTAAATGAATAACATCAGTAGCAACAAAGAAATAGTAATGAGAAAAAAGTTCAAAACTCATACACAAAGATCACCACCACAGAGCAATCGGGGAAAGGAAAAGGGAACAAACTGAAGGTCAATCACCAGGACTCCTGAGCTGGTAACAAGCAGATCTAGGAAAACAGAATACAGAAGTCATCTTTGAGATAAAAATAGATACTGCCCATAGTGAGTGATATGATTAATACGGCCATAGAAGACTTCAGGTGCGTGATAGAATCTGAGATAGCAAAAGCATGGAACCTGTGAAACAGCTTCAGAGTTCGAGGTGATTAAAAATGAAAACGAGGGCTGGGGATTTAGCTCAGTGGTTCTGGCACCTGTCTTGCCAGCACAAGGACCCGGGTTTGATCCTCGGTAATCACATACAGTACTGGGCGTGGAGACTCACACCCAGCCGCAATAAGTATCACATACCACAGTGCCAGACATTGTGGCTCATGCCTAAAATCCCAGCACTCGGGAGGCAGAGGCAGGAGGTTTGCTGTGATGTGAGTCTGAGGCTAAGCTCAGGGCCAGCCTGAACTACAAAGCGAGACCCTGTCTCAAAAAAACCTGAAAAAAAAAAAAAAAAGAAAGTTTACGAAGTAGGATCAATGAAAACTGAGACTGAATTTCAGATCTAGAGAACAGGATTGCAGCCAATGAACAGGAAAGACATAATTAATGGAAAATGGCAAGGGACCATGAAATGAATCCAACAGCTCCTAGATGATTCAAAGAAGAATAATATAAGATTGCCTGGAGTCATTTAGGAAGCAGGACAAAATGAAAAGACATTTTAAAAAACTGTTCATAGATATAATGGTAAAAAATTCACAGGAAAAGGAAAAGAATTGGACATACAGATAAATAAAGCATATAGGACTCCAAGTGGCCATGATACAAAAAAAAAAAAGCTATGTCTAGGTGTATAATTATCCAGGGTCTAGATATACAATAAAAGAATGAAAAACTGAAAACAGTTAGAGAAAAGAAAAGAAAAACACATATAAAGGGAAGCCCATCAGGATCACAGCAGACTTTTCAATTCAAACACTCAATACAAGGACAGCCTGGAGTGAAGCGTTTCAAGCCTTGCAGGAAAACAACCTCCAACTCAGACTGATGTACCCTGCAAAACTAGCTTTCAAAATCTATGGGGAAATAAGATACTTCCATGACAAATAACACCTGAAAAATTTCACAAACACAAAATCTGCATTCCAAAACATTCTAAGGATATTTTAGAAAAAACAATGAAGGTCACAAACTCAAAAACTCAGCAGAGTTAATCTGTTGGACAAGGCAAGAAACTGAATAGAAAGGACAAAAGCAAAGAATAAAACAGCCAGGAACAGAAAAACATCATGGCAGCTCTAAAGCAGTCCATACCAGTCATAACCATTAATGTTAATGGCCTTAATGTGCTAATTAAAAGACACAGACTGGCAGAATGGATTAAAAAACAACACCCTACTATATGCTGCATGCAAGAAACACACCTAATTAAGAAAGAAAGCCAAATACTGAAAGTAAAAGGATAGAAAACAATTCTCCATGCAACAGGAAACTATAAAAAGGCATCCTATTTTCAGACAAAATAGATTTCAAACCAAAACTGATTAAGAGAAACAACAAAAAAAAAGATACTACATCCTTGTACAGGGAACAATCCAAGAGAAAGAGATGACATTCATAAATACACATCAAATTCCAGTGTACTCAGCTATATAAAACAAACATTAATGGTTATGAAAAGCCAGATTAGCACTAATACAATAGTAGTAGTGGATTACAATACCCTGCTATCACAGAAAGATAGATTGACTAGGCCAAAAATCAATAATGAAATACTTGAACTGAGCCAAACCTTTGAACAAATGGAATTAATGGATGCCTACAGAGTATTTCACCTCACAAAGTCAAAATATATATTCTTCTCAGCTGCCCTTGGGTCATTCTCTGAAGTGGACCACATACTAGTCTGTAGAGCATGTTTAAGTAATGCAAAAGAACTAAATTTATCCCCTGTATACTGTCAGAATACATGGACACTGAACAATACTCTGCTGAACAACCAATGGGTCACAGAAGAAATTAAACAGTTTTTACAATTAAAAGATGCCAGTATAATATACAGGAATTTATGGGAAACAATGAAAGCAGTTCTATGAGGGAAATTCACAGCAACGAATGCCTACACCAGGGAAATAGAGCAAGCTCAAATAAACAACCTGATGCTGAACCTCAAGATGCTAGAAAAAGAGGAGCAAGACAAAACCGAAGCTCATACAAGGCAGAAACAAAAAGAATTACAGCAGAAATTAATGCAATAGATAGTAAGAGAATGATAGAAAAACATCACTAAATCAAAGAATTGGTTCTTCAAAAGGATAAACAAACTCTCCAGACCATTAGACAACCTTATCAAACATAAGAAGGAAAAGACTCACATGTTATTAGAAATGAAATGGGGAAAATCACCATGGATACAGCTTTAGTCTACAGGATAATAAACACTTTCTTTGAAAATTTGGGAAACATAAGATAGATTCCTAGACACATATGAACTTCCAAAGAGGATACAAAAATGTTAAAAATTCCAATGTCAAATCTATGAAATTGAAAATGTAATAAAAAACCTACCAACAAAGAAAAGTCCTGGTCTTATTGGCTTTACTGCTGAATTCTACAAAACTTTCAAAGAAGAGTTAATGCTACTATTTCTCAAAATTTTTAATGAAATCAAAAGGGAAATAATACTTTCTAAATTCATTTCTGGAAGCAACCATTACCTTACTTCCAAAACCAGAGAAAGACCGAACCGAAAAAGAGAAGTATAAGCCAATCTCTTTAGTGAACACTGATGCAAAAATCCTCAATAAGATACTGGCAAACAGAATAGAGAATTATCAAGAAGATCATACACCCTGACCAAGTTGGATTCATCCCTGGGATGCAAGGATGGTTCAATATACATAAATCAATAAATATAATACACTATATTAACAGACTCAAGGGCAAAGACCATATGGTCATCTCAATAGATGCAGAAAAAGCATTTGACAAAATCTAACACCTATTTGTGATCAAAATCCTACAGAAAACTGGATTAGATGGAGTTTATCTCAATAAAAGCTATTTGTGAGAAACCAACAGCCAGCATCATTCTAAAGGGTCAAAAACTGAAACCTTTCACACTAAGATCAGAAACAACACAAGAATGCCCTCTCTCACCAGTCCTGTGCAATACAGCACTAGAAATATTAGCCACAGCAATTAGACAAGAAAAAGAAATAAAAGGAAAAATAATAGGAAAGTTAAGAAGTTAAAGTGTCGGGCCGAGCATATAGCTCAGTGGTTCCGGCACCTGTCTTGCAAGCGCAAGGACCTGGGTTCGATCCTTGGTAACCACACAACAATACTGGGCGTGGAGACTCACCCCAGCAGCAACCAGTACCACATACCACAGTGCCAGGCGTGGTGGCTCACGCCTGTCATCCCAGCACTCAGGAGGCAGAGGCAGGAGGATTGCTGTGATGTGAGTTTGAGGCTGAGCTGAGGGCCAGCCTGAACCACAAAGCGAGACCCTGTCTCATAAAAAAAAAAAAAAGAAGAAGAAGAAGTTAAAGTGTCATTATTTGCTGATGACATGATACTCTATATAGAAGATTATGTATGTTATATATTGTGAAATAGAAAATACTCAAAGCGAAATGAGGTGAAGGGGGAAAATAATGTAATTATAACAAAAAAGAAAGGAAATAAAGTTTATGTATAAAGGGGGTAGGGGTGGTAGGGTATGTAGGGCTATGGGAAAATATGAGAATTGAATTATGTCATATACTGGTACAAATTTTCATTGTTGAGTGCAATCATGGCATGTATATGTAATGTACCAATAAAGATTTCATTTTTTTTTAAAAAAGAAGATTATAAAAACTCCACCAATGAACTTCTACACTTAATCAGTAAATTTAGTAGAGTATATGGATACAAGGTCAATGCTCAAAAGTCAATAGCATTTTTTACACAAGCAACAGAATCATTGAAAGAGAAATTAGTCAATTTCTTTCACAATAGCATCCCCAAAAATGATATATCTAGGAATCAACCTAACAAAGCAGGTGAAAGACCTGTACTCTGAAAACTACAACACCCTGAAAAAGGAGACTGAAGAGGATATCAGAAAACAGAAAGGCAACCCTTGTTCTTGGGTTGGAAGAACTACCATCATCAAAACAGCTATACTCCCACAACTACTATATAAATTTAATGCAATCTCAACAGAAGTGCCAACAGTGTATTTTACTGATCTACAGAAAATAATCCAAA
The DNA here is from genome assembly GCA_004026965.1 of Petromus typicus. NCBI lineage: Eukaryota > Metazoa > Chordata > Mammalia > Rodentia > Petromuridae > Petromus > Petromus typicus. Next base: position 2,007 of record PVIR01029158.1, on the reverse strand, counting down.
AATTCATCTGGAACCATGAAAGACCTAGAATAGCAAAAGCAATTCTAAGGAACAGGACATGGCAGAAGGTATCACAATTTCCAACTTGAAACTGTACTACAAAGACACTGTGATGCAAACTGCATGGTACTGGCAAAGTAACAGACTTAAGGATCAGTGGAACAGATTAGAAGACCCAGAAACAATTCCAGATACACTAAGCCACCTCAACTTTGACAAAGGAGCCAAACATCCTCAATGGTGGAAAGATAGCCTCTTTAACAAATGGTGCTGGAAAAACTGTGTGCTTTAACCTGCCAAAGACTAAAGCTAGATCTAGCTCTTCCACTGTACACTAAACTAAAATCAAAGTGGATTAGAGAGCTAAACGTTAAAACAGAAACACTAAACCTACTGCAAAACAGGCTAGGTAAAACTCTTGACGATATTGGCTTAGAGAACTTTAAGAACAAAACTTCTTTAGCATGAGAATTGGCAGAAGAAATCAACAAATAGGATTTCACTTTACTAAAAAGCTTCTGCACAGCAAAAGAAACCACAGGCAGAGCAAAAAGACAACCAACAATATGGGGAAAAAAATCTTTATTAGCAGTTTCTCAGACAAATGGCTATTATCTAGAGTATATAAAGAGCTTTTAAAAAATTAGCCCCCCAAACTTAAAGACTTAATTCAAAAATGGGCATGTGAAATGAACAGACATTTTTCAGAGGAAGAAGTAAAAGCAGCTGAGAAGCACGTGAAGAAATGCTCAACACTTCATTGGTCAGATGAAAACGACACTGAGATTCCATCTCATTCCATAAAGAATGGCTGCTGTTTGCAAAATTAACCAGTAATAAATGCTGGTGAGGCTGTGGGGAATAAGGAACCCTTCTTTCCTGGTGGGAAAGTAGACTGGTGCAACCACTGTGTAGATCAGGTATATATATGTATATGTGTATATATATGTGTGTGTGTGTGTGTGTGTATGTATGTATGTATGTATATATATACATCCTGTGTGGATATTCCTGAAAAAGGTAGGATTAGAGGTCCCATTATACCTTGCTATTGCCCTGCTTGGGATATACACAGAAGAACAGAATCATATCACAGTGATATATGTGCACCTATGTCTATAGCAGCTCAACTTGTAATAGCTAAAGCTTGGAAACAATCCAAATGCCCATCAACTTTAGACTGGATAAAGACATGATTTTTTTTTATAAAATGGAGTACTACTTTCCCATAAAGAATGATAAGTCTGAGTCATTTATACTCAAATGAGCACACCTTGATTATACAGGCTTAAGTGAAATAAATAGGTCACAGATATATAAATACTATATCTTGTCTCTGGTATGAGAATCTGAAGATGTAAATGACTTCTAGAATGTATGACAGATTTTGTGAAATAGAAAATATTCCAAGGGAAAGGGAGGGGGAAAAGTAATGAGGGAAAAAAATATGATTTAAAAAAAAAAAAAAAGAAAGCACAGGGCTGAGGATTTAGCTCAGTGGTTCCAACCCCTCATTTGCAAGTGCAAGGGCCTGTGTTCAACCCCCAGTTAACTACCTACCACAGTGCTGGGTATGGTGACTCATGCCCACCAGCAATTTGTACCAGATACCACAGTGCTAGGCGTGGTGGCAATCTGCAATCTCAGCACTTGGGAGGTAGAGACAGGAGGACTGCCAAGTTTAAGGCTGAGCTCAGAGCCAGCCTGAACTACAAAGTGAGACCCTGCCTCAAAAAACTAAAATAGGGGCCGGGGAGTTAGCTCAGTGGTTCCGGCGCCTGTCTTGCAAGCGCAAGGGCCCGGGTTCAATTCCCCGGTAACCACATAACAATACTGGGTGTGGAGACCCCACACCCAGCAGCAACCAGTACCACATACTACGGTGCCGGGCGTGGTGGCTCACGCCTATGGTCCCAGCACTCGGGAGGCAGAGGCAGGAGGATTGTGATGTGAGTTTGAGGCTGAGCTCAGGGCCAGCCTGAACAACAAAAAGCGAGACCCTGTCTC
>PVIR01029157.1:0-21370 GCA_004026965.1 Petromus typicus | reverse complement strand
CTGTGTAGCCCAAGCAAGCCTTGAACTCATAGCAATCTTCCTGCCTCTGCCTCCTGAGTGCTGCGATTACAGGCATGAGCCAGCAGGTGCAGCTCACTTGGCCTTTTTTTAGTGTACTTATTTAGTGCTGGGGATTAGGGATTATACCCAGGACTTTACAGGTGCTCTACCACTGAGCTACTTTTTCCACCCTTTATTTTAATACAGGTCTCATGACATTGCTAGGCTGGCCTTGACATTAGAGCACTTAGGTGGCTGAATGCAGGAGAATCATTGAGTTTGACACTATTCTGAACTACGTAGTGAGACTCTCTCTCAAAAATCCAAAATAAAGAAATTAGTAGAGTGGGTGGGAGGTGGGAATAGGGTGTTACTTTTTATTATCTATGAGATTTTCTAGATTCTAGAAAGGTGAAAATTTCTACTAGTGAATAATGTTGATGGTAAAACACTGCAAGTGTGCTAAATGCCACTGATATAAACACTTGAAAAATGTTGAAAGGTAAATTTTATGTTTATATATTTTACCATAAAAAACCACTTATAGTTTTCTTTTTTCATTTTAATCTATTACAGCCTTGTTAGATGACTTAGATAAAGAATTAAATAACTACATTATGCGTTGTAGAGAGTGGTACGGCTGGCATTTCCCAGAATTAGGAAAAATTATTTCAGATAATTTGACATACTGCAAGTGTTTACAGAAAGTCGGTGAGTACTGTTTGTTCTTGAAGATATTGAAAATAACTGAATTTGATTATATCCCCCACATGTTAAATTTTTTCCTCAGGTGCCTTAATCTTAAAAATATAATTTATGTTTTAGAACTTAAGCTGTTTGTTAGCTTTCAGACTTAAGGTTAATTTTAACTTTAATTTTGGATTTTGATGGCCTGCAACAGAGACCAAGGTCTCCTTTCTTTTTTGTAGAGGTGATTTTTTTCTGAAAATGACTTGTGACGATAAATGTCAGTGAGGTTGCCATGAATAAGGACGATTGGAGATTGGGAAATATTATTATGTTTGTAATAGTACTAATACCAAGTACTACAGCTACCTGTACTACTGTGATATTCTGTACTAATACTACAGTAACACTATCAGAGGAACTTGAAAATTCTTAGTAAATATGGGTTTTGTGGCTATTACATTACCATATCACCATCCCTTGAATTATTGGTATTTCATTAAAATCGAAAGTCCTGTCTTTAATCTTTTCTGAGATAAGTTTTCATGGACTATTTTAGTCTTATTTTTGTAGTCATTTATATTATGAAGAGCAATGGTGGGGAGAAATTCATCTCTAAAATCAAACTTTTATAAAGGGAAAGGGAAATGTGTCAGATTTGTTTATTTTTGTTTTATGTAGGGGTCCTTTTCATTGGCTTATCTCTATTTTTCATTTTGACTATTTGGTAGATATTATATAATTTGTTTATGGGTGATTCTTCCCCCTCATTCTTTGTAAAAATTCCATAGGCGATAGGAAGAACTATGCCTCTGCCACACTTTCTGAATTGTTGCCAGAGGAAGTAGAAGCTGAAGTAAAAGCAGCTGCAGAGATATCTATGGGAACAGAGGTTTCTGAAGAAGATATTTGCAATATTCTTCATCTTTGCACCCAAGTAAGTTACAGCCATATAGAACTTATTTGATGCTCAGACTGCTAATAATTATCTGATGGCAATGATGATTTTTACATTTATTATTCACCTGATAACAATATGAGGGTGTTCAGTCACTACCTCATCTGATGCCATCTTGGTTAGTACACTGGGGGAGGAGGAGGTACAGTAAGATGAAGTTATGTAGTAACACTGTATGAATGATAAATTAAGTGAAACCCATGAAGAAAAGTGATCTTAAGGGTAATTTACCTAGGGTCCATGAAGTACTCTTTGGTAAGTTAAGGCTGTAACAGGAATTGTATTTGCTTTGTTTGTAGTAGGGTCTGTAACCCCATTACTCAAGAGGATGAGGCAGTGGGACCATGGCATTAGAAATCCCTGTGTCAGGAAATGAGATGAAATAGGGTTGCTGTGTTGCCCAGCCTGGCCTCACACGCCCAGCCTGAGTGGCAGAGACTACTAAATGTGTGTTACTGTGCCCAGCTATTGGAGTGTAATGTTTTAGATTTGGATTCTGTACTATTTTATACATAATTACTGATTTATTCGTGGTATTCCTTGCTAGGTAATTGAAATCTCTGAATATAGAACCCAGCTGTATGAATATCTCCAAAATCGAATGATGGCCATTGCGCCCAATGTGACAGTCATGGTTGGCGAGTTAGTGGGAGCACGGCTGATTGCTCATGCAGGTGACAATTTTTGATGTGATTTGTAAACATAGGTATTTGAGGTCAAGTTTTCTGTTTTTTAATCTTTAAACTACATACGTTAAAGACTAAAGGCCAAGTGTTCAATGATGATTTTTACTTGTGCCTGATTTCCTTTTGGATAATGAAGGCAACTTTAGTCACTACCTCTTCTGAGACACTTGTGCTGCACTGTCAGAAGTTTGTTATGTTAGTCAGAATTGTCAGATGAAATTAAAATTAGCATTTTCATAAGAGCTTATTATGGCTTCAATCCGAGCACCCCCAAAATACCAGCATTTGAATATAGTTTTTTAAGTGACAACATCATATGTACCCTCAATTATCTCAGTTTCATTGGGTATGTTATTTTAATATATTTGACTCAAAAATATTTTATTGATTTTGTAATAAAACTACACATGTATGGTAGTACCTTAATAATAATGTTATGATAAAAATTAGTTATCTGGTCAGGGATTTAGCTGAGTTGGTACCACGCCTACTTCAGAAGCACAAGATCCCAAGTTTGATCTCTGGTACCACCAAAAAAAAAAAAGACTTACCTTATTGACATATCCTAATACTTTATTTGTTTGTCTGTCTGTTTGTTTGTTTTATTTTGGTGATACCAGAAATCTAACTCATGACCTTGTACCTCCAAGGCAGATGGCAACACCACTAAACTAAATCCCCGGCCCTCTAATACATACTTAAAGCAGTAGAACATTTGATGTCCAAAAATCTCAGAAATGTTTATGTTCCTATTCTTGCATCGCTCTTGTGGTATGCTAATGAATGTAGAAGTACAGATAAGTAACTATAACTGAGCTGAGTAAGCTCAGCCTTCTGTTATAAACATTCCCCACAAATCTGTGTTAAAGATCAAAAGTGAAATTTACAATTTTCAGGGAATTCCATATAAGACTACAGAATTGAATGAATTTTTTTTTCTTTTTTTTTTTTCTTTTTTTTTAGTATTACTGTAGTTTTAATAATTCTATTTTCAGGTCACCTGTTTAATGTGTGAAACTTTGAAATGCATGGACATACATTATTTACCACCATTTACCTGCATTTTTTATAGGTTCTCTTTTGAACTTGGCGAAGCATGCAGCTTCTACAGTTCAGATTCTTGGAGCAGAAAAGGCACTTTTCAGAGCCCTCAAATCTAGGCGGGATACCCCTAAATATGGTCTCATTTATCATGCTTCCCTTGTAGGCCAGACAAGTCCCAAACACAAAGGAAAGGTGAGTCATGTGGTTTTTCTGAACCTAGCACCCCTCTTCACTTTTTCCCTCCTGATTTTGGTGAACATTAAATCTTTTCTGTCATCTCTGTCCTTAAAGAGAGTAGGTATTATTTAGATAGGAAACATTTTTGTATACTAAGAGTAGAAGAAACTGTTGTTGTTCCTTAGACAAATTTCTTTTAGTCTTTTCTGTAATGTGTACCTTTAACAGATACTGAAATGTCGTAAAATTTATAGCACAGTGATGAGAAAAAGGAGAAATGGTGTTTAATAAAGTGAAACATTAATTAGTTTGGGAAAGGATATACTTGTTCTGGACAACCCGAGGTTTAGAAGTAGCGCTAAGTAAAAACTGAAGAAAGACGTTGGAAGAATAGTTGGAGCTAATTTTAGACATGAACTACTAAAGTGCTAAGATTTCATCCACCAAAACGTTGGTGATATAAAGCCAGTTATTATATGGTGGCAAAGATTAGAAAATACAGTAAGTTGGATGGCTTATAATGTTTTTATAATTCTTCATCTTAAAAAAACTCTAGAGGGGGCTGGGGATTTAGCTCAGTGGTTCCGGCGCCTGTCTTGCAAGCGAAAGAGCCCAGGTTCAATCCTGGTAACCACATACACTACTGGGCGTGGAGACTCATGCCCAGCAGCAATCAGTACCACATACCCAGTGCCAGGCGTGGTGGCTCACACCTGTAATCCCAGCACTCAGGAGGATTGCTATAATGTGAGTTGGAGGCTGAGCTCAGGGCCAGCCTGAACTACACAGCGAGACCCTGTCTCAAAAAAAAAAAAAAAATTCTAGAACCTGATAATAATGATTTGTTCCATATTTTATTTTATTTTATTTTATTTTATTTTATTTATTTTTTGAGACAGGTTCTCCCTTTGTAGTCTTACTCAAACTTATGGCAGTCCTGTCTCAGCCTCCTGCACTGGGACCACAGGCATGTGCCACCATCCCTTCTACAGTTTTCTTAGGCATAAATTTGAGATTACTTGAAATGTACTTCACCTCTTCTAATTTTGTGCTACTAGATTTCGCGAATGCTGGCAGCCAAAACAGTTTTGGCTATTCGCTATGATGCTTTTGGGGAGGATTCCAGTTCTGCAATGGGAGTTGAGAACAGAGCCAAATTAGAGGCCCGATTAAGAAGCTTGGAAGACAGAGGGGTAAGAGTCATGTCCTGTTTTCTGTGAAAGTTAAACTGAATAGTCTAGGAACTTGCACACTTTTCTGCCCCTGGTGTTCTTTGTTGTACATTATAGTGCATACTCTGGGGAACAGCGTTTATTTACTAAACAGTGTTTCCTATTAAGATACGCCATTCCAGTTAAAAGAAAATTATGAGATAGCTGTTTTCTGGTCCACTAGTTAACTTGACAGTATGTTATGTAGAGATATGATTTAGAACTTTAGTAATAGTTTTCATTTTTTTAGATAAGAAAAATAAGTGGAACAGGAAAGGCATTAGCAAAAGCAGAAAAATACGAGCACAAAAGGTGAGTGTTTAAAGAGGGTGGGTGAACATTTTGTTTATTTAAGTGTTATTCATGCTAAATTTTATTGTAACTTGTACATAGCAATAACCCTGTGATTGTTGTAATTGTTAAAAGCTATGTCATTGTGTCGCATTGAGTTGACAAACATGGAGTAGCTAAAGCAAGTCAACATGCCTCCCTATACCTTTTGTGTGTGTTGTGAGAATATGTAAAATCTACTCTTCACAATTTTCAGAATGCAATCATTATTAATTGTGTCATGTCTGAAGTTTTTTCCATGACATTTAGTTTTCTATTTAACCTTGTCAGTTCTGACAGTGTCATGTAAAGTTTCCTCTGTCATTAAAACAAAGATTTAGAGTTAACTTACAGTGAAACTTTTTGTCTAAAAATGACTAACGGGCATAATGAAGTATTTAGAGCTCGCCTGCAAATTAACAGAAGCCTTGTGTGTGGAGGGCTCCTTGATTATTATTTGAGGTGATGCTTCCTGCTGGTGAGTTTGTAGTCCAGAAGGAAGAGTGGTAGAATTTTTCTTGAGAACTGATAGCGATCATTCAAGATGGTCCTCATTAGGAAACTTCATATATTCTGCTGTTAACATTCTTACAGTCCGAGGGCCGGGGATCTAGCTCAGTGGTTCCTGCGCCTGTCTTGTAAGCTCAAGGACCCGGGTTGATCCCGGGTATCCACATAACAATACTGGGTGTGGAGACTCACCGCAGCAGCAATCAGTACCACATACCAGTGCCGGCGTGGTGGCTCACGCCTGTAATCCCAGCACTCGGGAGGCAGAGGCAGGAGGATTGCTGTGATATGAGTTGGAGGCTGAGCTCAGGGCCAGCCTGAACCACAAAGCGAGACCCTGTCTCAAAAAACCTTAAAAAAAAAGATTCTTACAGTCCTATAAGAAGTGTAATAGTAGCAAAAAAGCTTATCCTGAAAGTGTTCAGAGTATAGTACGTAGTAACATGAATTGCAAAAATAGTGTACAAATTCTAAAATAAACACATTGAAAAATTTTTTCCATAAAATACTGTGCTCATGGACATTAGCAGTTTCTATTTTGTAAATTTTCCAAGTTTTTTTTTTTTTTTTTTTTTTTTTTTTAGGTTTTTTGAGACAGGGTCTCGCTTTGTGGTTCAGGCTGGCCCTGAGCTGAGCCTCAAACTCACATCACAGCAATCCTCCTGCCTCTGCCTCCCGAGTGGTAGGATTACAGGCGTGAGCCACCACGCCCGGCACTGTGGTATGTGGTACTGGTTGCTGCTGGGTGTGGGTCTCCACACCCAGTATTGTTATGTGGTTACCAGGGAATTGAACCCGGGTCCTTGCGCTTGCAAGACAGGCGCCGGAACCACTGAGCTAACTCCCCAGCCCAAATTTTCCAAGTTTTGCAATTGCTATACACTATAATTTTAAAAAGCCTATCATTTGTTGGTTTTAGTTGATTTTAAATGTAGATCTTTACTTTTACAAATTATGTTTGTAACCTATAAAACGTAACAGCCGCTCACGTACAGGTCCAATTTAAAAATAGACCATTGTTTAGCTTGTTTTGAAACAATTTTTTATATTCCTGCAGTAGTGTGCAGTTTAATTATTTAAAGCAACCAGTTATGAGACTTAAATTTTTTTTTTTTTTTTTTTTGAGACAGGGTCTCGCTTTGTGGTTCAGGCTGGCCCTGAGCTCAGCCTCAAACTCACATTACTGCAATCCTCCTGCCTCTGCCCTCCCGAGTGCTGGGATTACAGGCGTGAGCCATCACGCCCGGCACTGTGATATGTGGTACTGATTGCTGCTCGGCATGAGTCTCCAAACCCAGGATTGTATGTGGTTACCGGGGATTGAACCCAGGCCCTCGCGCTTGTAAGACAGGCGCCGGAACCACTGAACTAAATCCCTGGCCCAAGACTTAAATTTTTAAATCGATTTTTATTGATACATTTTATATACACATTATGGTCACAATCAACATTGAGAATTTGTACATTACACCACTTAATTTTATGAGACTTAAATTTTAGGCACATAGCACTTTAGTATTTAGAATAGAAGCAAATGTGAAGCTTTAGGACATCTTACCTGTGTCTGTCCTCTGTGCCTTAGCCTCCTGGAGTCTCATAATAAAGACTTTTAAAATTTTTCGTGAGAGAGGGTTTTATTAAGTAATTCATCGTGGCCTTGAACTCACTGTGTAGGCCAGGTTAACCTCTAAGTCATGGCAGTCCTCTTGCTTCAGCCTCCAAGTGCTTAGATAACAGGCATGCACCACCATGCCCAACAAGATCTCTTTACTGAATTTAGTTTTGATATTTTGGTTTTTTTGTTTGTTTGTTTTGTTTTTTCACTTAATCACCTATTGTTCAAAGAGCTGAATTGATTGAATTTTTATTCTAGATAATTATAGAGAGATTTCCTCCATTGCCAGTTGTTTCCTGTATAGCAGTAACTGCATTCACTACTAAATACATTTAGCTCATCACTTTTCTTGAATGTGCTCACTGCTTTTTTTTTAACTTTTGGAAACTTACTAATCTTCATAAACTACTTGAAACTCGCTAAAATGATATGCTTGTGTGAATATTACCTAATGACATTTCCTCTTGGAAATTCAATTACAGATATCTGTAGAGATTTTTCTAAAATTGCTTGGGTTTTTCAGTGAAGTGAAGACTTATGATCCTTCTGGTGACTCAACACTTCCAACCTGTCCTAAAAAACGCAAAATAGAAGAGGTAGAAGTAGAGGATGAAGTGATTGAAAAGAAAGCCAAAAAACCCAAGATTAAAGTTAAAGGTTAGTTTGATTTTTAAAATATTATTTATGTTCATAATGATTGATACACTTTTATTTTACTACATATGCTAAAACTCAGTTTTTACCAAGTGAATTATTTTGAGACTTAAAGGGGGGAAAAAAATAACTAGTATCTAAAATGGGTAAAGATAGAATTGGTGCAGTACTGTTTTCTTCACTGTTCACAGAGGAGTAGTGTGCTGGACAGTCATCGGTGTTCAACATGTCTCTACAGGAACTAGGTTAGCTATACAATTGGGAAGCACGTGCTTCATGTGCTAGTTTAACCTGTGTTCACTGAACACCAGCGAGTCTAGCAAGAGAATAAAGAGCAACAGTGCACCTTTAGAATAATCAAGTGCCCAACCTGCAACCCAAAACCCTCCCGTTTATCCAGTGTGCTGATACTGCAGTTCAGACTGGCCTGCGAAAGCTCGGTGGAGTTGCATCTATTGAGTCTCTGTTTGTGATGTCATTGCCCGGCGCTGCTGCTCCTTTCCAAGCATGGATGTGGACTGTGTGTAGTATTTTCAGATGCTGGACTCAGTGCTGACAGCAACAGTTCTGCTCGCCCAGAGGCATGAGTACCAATAGGTTGGCCACCACTAGAAAAGAACATTAAAGTAATGATTAACTTTTTAAGTGCTTTGTTGTCAGAGCCATTCCTTGCCATTCCTACTCTCAGTCCCATGGCTTTCCCCATTCTCCTTCATAGCAAAGCAATTCCGGTTGCTTTGGCTATGAATTCAAGTGTGTCCTATCGTTCACTCGCTTTTAAGTTCACTCTCAGTTCTGATAGGAAAGCTTAGGGGAGCCACAGTAGCATTCCTATTGGCTGAATGATCTCTAAATTTCTATTTGTTGACTTTTCAAACATTGCCCTGTTTACCTTTGTTTGTTTTTTGTTTTGTTTTGTTTTTTTGAGAAAGGGTCTCACTTTTGTAGCCCAGGCACAACTCAAACTCACAGCAGTTCTCCTGCCTCTGCCTCTCAAGTGCTGGGATTATAGACATTGGTATAAAAATGACTTTTAACCTGTATATACTGTAGACTCTTAACGTAGGAGATCTTCTTCCTGAGGGCTGGTTATAACTCAAGTAGGTCAGATGAAGGTTCAGGCTCTTCTAAGCAGCCTTCAAAGTCTGCCTTCTGTGTAAAGGAGGAGGATCTCAGTGTCCTTAGACACTGGCCCAGAATCTCTCCACTAACCTTATGCAGGAGGGGAGATTTTGTCAGGTTCCTTCTGGAGCTGTTTAAAGGTTATATCTGTGTCTGAAACCATCCAGAAGCACAAGTAGCCAACACTCAGGTTGTGGTTCTTTAAGACTTTGGTCTTAAGTTGAAACTAAATTTCTGATTATAACCCAAGTCATTGACATAGCAAGGTAGTCGTAACTCAAGGTTCCACTGTGAGGATGAGAAAATTACAGTACATCTCTATGAGCTTTGTCTATATAATTTGTAGAGCTAGTGCTACTGGTCAAAGTATGCCTTAAGAGTCTTCCTTAGTTATTAAATGAACACATTGAACATTGAATAGTTGCAAATCATAATTTTGAGAGGAACAGATTCTAACAGCATGGTATGTTTTTGTACAGTTGAGGAGGAAGAGGAGGAGGAGGAGGAGGAAGAAGAAGAGGAAGAAGAAGAGGAGGAAGAAGAGGAAAAAGTGATAGTGATAGAAGAGGAGACATCTGTGAAGAAGAAAAAGAAAAAGGATAAAAAGAAACACATTAAGGAAGAAACAGTTTTTGAGGAAGAGCCCTGCACCAGCACAGCAGTTCCTGTATGTCTTTAACTCCAGTGTTCTTGGGATGGGCAGGGCCTCTAAATCTGCTCTCAGTCAACAATGAGCATGAATTTTATGAGTGAATTCCATTTATGAGGATTTAGAAATAACCTGGCCTTATATATTTCTGCTGTAGAAGATCATTTCTCCAAATTTAATAAACATATTACCCTACCCCTTTGTTGTTGTCCCTAAAAAAGAGGACTTGCTTTACAGGGAAGGAAAGGTTACATCTCTGAATTTTACTGGGTTTCAAAACTGAGGCCTCACATTAGATAAGTTCCCACCTCTAGTCACAGATGCAACCCAGAAGCTCACTTTTATAGTTTTTGTTATATTTTTGGATCTTAATCTTTTTCCTAAAATTGTTTTCAAGAAAAGAGTTTATGTGAAAAAGTACTACATGTGTACTCATTGGTTATTCTAAAGTATTCTTGATGATTATTTCCAGAGCCCAGAGAAAAAGAAGAAAAAGAAAAAAAAGAAAGACGTGGAGGACTAATGGGAAGGAGCTGCAGTTCTGTCGACTAGACGTGTGCATAGTCAGGTGGGCGTGCACCGGAGCTGCTGTCTGTGTGTGGCCAGGCTGGCTGCCTCGGACACGGATTAATCTAGCTTTCCGTCGCGTCAGCTCTGGTAACCTTGTTGTGTCTTCGTTTCTTAGACTTTGATATACAAATAAAGCTATTTTCTTTGTATTAAAGCAGTTCTGTGGTGTTTTACATTTTAGCTAGAGAATCTTTGGTCTTCTATATTTAGTTTTCCATCTGGTGGTTATTTTGATCATGATAGCAGAAAAGTGAGCTGTTGATAGTCAGTGAGAAATTTAACCTTTTGGAAGACAGGGGACCAAGTGGCTTACTGTGATTTAAAAGCTTCACTGATGTGTTTCACTTGTCTTTTTCTGCTACCTTTTCTCCCTTTTATCTTTCTACCTCTGTATTTACTTGAAAAAGGATTTGTTTCTTGATCAGATTTTCAACCAGATGAACAAAACATTTTGTTATCTGTTAGAAAAGGAAGAAAATGTGTAAGTTGTTCTAAAAGGATTCAACAAAATGATTCCTGATTCCTGATTTTCATTCCTCTCTTTCTTTTGAGACAGGATCTTGCTATGTAGTTCACGTTGGTCTTGAATTCACTGTGGAGCCCAGGCTGGCCTTGTACTCATGGCAGTTCTTCTACCTCACTCTCCTGAGTTCTAGGTTCACAGTTGTGCACCACCATGCCTGGTTCATTTATTTTTGAGGCACGGTCTTTCTGTGTGTTTCACTGGTCTGAATGTACTGTGTAACCGGGCTGGCCTTGAATGGTCGATGATCCTCCTGCCTCAGCCTCCCAAGTGATGGGATTACAAGTATGCACCACCATACCCAGCTTGATTCACTTTTTTTTTTTTTTTTTTTGAGACAGGGTCTCGCTTTGTGGTTCAGGCTGGCACGGAGCTCAGCCTCAAACTCACATCACAACAATCCTCCTGCCTCTGCCTCCTGAGTGCTGGGATTACAGGCGTGAGCCACCATGCCTGGCACTATGGTATGTGGTACTGATTGCAGCTGGGTGTGAGTCTCCACACCCAGTATTGTATGTGGTTAACCGGAGATTGAACCAGGATCAAACTCAGGTCCTTGCGTTTGCAAGACAGGTGCTGGAATCTCTGAGCTAAATCTCTAGCCCTCCGTCACTTTTAAAGTAATCTTTTTTAAAAAGTCATCTAAAGTGACTTCTTTTTCTAAAGCTAATACAAAATGATTTTAAAGTAAAGACTATCACCTGGAATTATGGAAAACAGTATGAGAAAAAAATGTCAATTGGAATGAAATATAAACAAAGACAAGAAATACCAGATATCTTTCTGGAAAATTATTCAATACACAAATAGGGTCTGCCCAACTGCTATATAGTCCTGTCTGCATAGGTTTTCTTATAAATACCTTGCTTTTCTGTATGTCAGGATTTTGCACTACAGCCCCACATGGTATAAGTACGTGGCCAGAGGAAGAAACTTGAGAGATTATAGCTTCTTACATGACCACAGGCGAGACAAAGGTCCACTCCAGCTCCTTGTCTGTACATTATGGGGCTGGTTCACTTTAGCAGCGTCCTTCCTCTACTCCTAGACCACTGCCAGTGCAGCGTTCAGTAGTGCCCCAGGCACGGTGTTTGTTAGAGATAAAGCAGGTTACTCAATTTTGAAAAAATTGACTCAGGCTTGCAAAAAACCACACACAGTCATATCTGAAACTAGGTTAGACTAAGAACACTGCATTTTTAGGCTGAGGACATAGCTCACTGGTGAACCTTGCCTAACATGCATGAGATCTGGGTTCAATTCCCCAGTACCATCAGAAATTAAGTTTTTAGTGGTTTTGAGTAGTCTGGAGGTCAATTGAAAGTCTAGGTGAGCCTTACAATTCTCCATTTTCTTAAGGGCTGAAGTCTTAGACCCTAACTAAAAAGTAGATGTGGTTCTCTGAAGGGACTTAGAAACTTAGTTTGATGTGAGAGGCGTTAAAGTAATTCTGTGACTAGGGCCATATAGAACAGTCTCAGCATAAAACTACCTGACTTGTAGATGTTGAGATCAAGTGCTTGGGTAGCATGCAGAAGACCCTGGATTTAGGCTGCAGCACCACATACACAGGAAAGTTCCGATCCTTCATTTATCCTATCCCTCCCTTCAAAAATAATGTAAACTTATTTGTGGATTAGGTTCTGTATCTACTCTTTGCTTTCTTGCTCCTCAGCAGGCTCCAAAGGTCTTGGTTGAACTTTCCCCTCCCGTCTCACAAGTTTACACTTCTGCCTTTGTTGCTTGTCAGAAACCATCTTTAAAGGGACAGTCTCCTTTATCCTCAGTGTAGCATTTAGAATCACATGTAACAGGGTCGAATATGTATGGGAATTGTCTAAGAATATTCTTTTTTTACTTTTCTTTTCCTGCCTCAGCCTCCCAAGTGCAGGAATTAACTTAGTGGCCTGGAAGTCAGACTTTGTATTTCGGTTAAAGAGCAGCAGTGCCATCATCAGACCTTGTTATGTTCTTTCATGCAGGGAGCTGCTGGGTCCTGTGGGCGCTGGGGAAAGTGGAACCTGTGTTCTTCCTTCTTAGATCACACAAGTTTGAAATATTTCCTGGGCTGAGGATTTAACTCAGGTTCTAGTGCCTGCCTTGCAAGTACAAGGGCCCTGTTTTGATCCCCGGTAACCACATATTACTGTGCCAGGCATGGTGGCTCATGCCTGTGATCCCAGCACTCAGGAGGCAGAGGCAGGAGGATTGATGTGAGTTCAAGGCTTGCCTGGGCTACATCGTGAGTTCAGGGCCAGCCTGAACTACAAAGTAAGACCCTGTCTCAAAATAGACATATATATATTTCCTGTCTAGACAGGAGTGAGCAGCCAGATGTAGTGACCTATATGTATAGTCACAGGCCCTGGGCAGTGTAACAGCTTAGAATCTGTCCAAAAAAAGGACATTCATACTCAGCATAGTGCTGCTACCCAATAGAGGGCATTTGTGAATAGAAAAATGGTAGCCCTTGAACATATTTTACCTCTTAAAGTATGAGAAAGTCATTAGAACTGTGAATCTGCCATAACTAGGAAGTGCCCACTCTCCCCCTCCCATTGGTGCAGCTGCACCTTGCATAATAGGTACAAGAGTACGATTGGAAGGGTAATGATCTGCACATAGTACTCCCTGGCCTGCTTCACTGCCATCTTTTTTGTTTGCTCAGAGACAGTATCTTGCTAAATTGGCAAAACTTGGGATCTTTTTGTTCCGTTAAGCCTCTGAAAACATTTGCCTAGCAGTGAGCTTGCTTAGTGTTCTTAGAGACTATAGCCAGTTCCAAGGCTAACTCTCTAATTCTCGATTCCAACCAAACCATTAAAGCCAGCAGGCCTCCAAACAACTTTCAAAGTGGCTGCTGAGAGCTCCTGGTATAAGCCAAGGGCCCCTAGTGCCTTTTGGTCAGGATATCCTTGTGTGTACAAAGCCACACCACAGCAGAAAATGCAGCCTTTGATGCTGGAGGACAACCTGTTCCTAGTATTGCTTTGAGTGCCTTCCTTATAAAAGCAGCTAACGGTGAACAAATGCTCTTAAATCCTACTAGCCCTGATTACTGAAATACCACACTTGAGAGCTACAGCTGTATATGAGACAAAGAATGACATCATTCTTTAAAGCTAATCTGCCCAGTACTGGTGGATGTTGGAGGTAGAAAGAGATCACCTGGTACAGCTGTACTGCAGATAGAGGTTTGGGTCTTGGGCCTGTTTGGGTTTGGGTCTCAGGGTACTGGCCTATTCCAGGTTGGAGGCATGCCCTTTACTCTTAGCAGTGTAGAGAAAACAGTTCTTCACTAAAAGTTTATATTCGTTTAATCCAACCTTCAGATCCACGTATCTGCCAGACCATAGGACATTCAGAACATTAAAAATAGAAGGATACAGTTTCATTGGAGTTGCTTCTAAGGAATTTTGAGAACTGGGGGTCTGCTGATTTTATTATGATTAGTCTATGAACTAGATAAAAATAATTAAATGATCAAGTCAGGAATTTACTGTACCATGTGTACGTATGGGTCTGTGCTCCTTATGGCAGAATCATGTATTACAAAGACCCCAGAGCCCACAAAGCTGAAAATAGTTACTCTTTGGCCTTCCTTGGAAAGACTTCTGACACTTCCTTTGAATTAAGAGACTGAAAGGAGTTAAAAGCATATGTGGGTCTTGGTTACCCCTGGTGCTGATAAGCAAAAGATTCTGGAGACGAGTTCTGTGAACTGGGTATTAAGTAATTTCAAGAAATTACAGATTTTTTTCAGCTGTGATAATGGTACAGTGGCTATGTAGGCGAATGTCTTTAATTTTTAAAGATGTATTTTGTTAGGGAAAAGTATCTTGGTGTTTAATTTATTTTCAAGTGGCTCAGCATTATTGAATGTAAATAGATGAAGCAAATATGATAGAATGCTGAATATTGTAATGAGTGCATAGATGTTCATTGCGTTATTTTTTTCTATTCTGTGTGCTTGAAATTCTAATAAAAATACTATTTTCTTAAAAGCAAGAACATACTGTTTACTTTTGCTTTTATTCTCTGAAACTGGGCCCAGCCCCCTGTTAGAAAGGTGAACTCAAGCAAAAGAGCTCAGCAATCCTCAGAACTCAGAGTGACCCTCAGAACTCACCCCCCTGAGGGAGAAGGAACACAGTCCTGTCAGTCTCTTTTTGAGGAAGGTGAGACACAGCAGGTGGACATCTCAAGATGAGAATTATGATCAAGACAAGACATGAACAGTGAGTTTATGGAAGAGAAATCCTCCACTAGCCACTTGATTATCACGCATTTGAAAAAATCAGAGTAGCAGAAGTGATAGTAGAGACCCACTTGTTGGCAGGTAGAATTAGAAGTGACTGTACTCCATCATACTCCCTGTCACCATCCCGGAACTGCCCTCCAGAGCCCAATGTGCACCTTCACAGCTCCCCTCTAGCCTGAGCCTAAAGCAGGGAGAGCCTCGCCTCCAGCAGGAGTCAATGCGCCTGACTTCAGGAACAGAGTCAGACAAGTGTGTGTATTTATATCCTGAAAATCTGCTGGGCCAGCAGCATGCTAATAACTAGCTTGGCATGATGACGAAGCCATAAGCTGAGGACTAGAGTGGAGAGAGCCCTGCACTCGTGGTCAGAGAATGATATATGTGAAAGTGTTGTGCAAGTCCTGAGTCATGATTGAAACATCCCTGCTGGTAGGAGCTGGTTTCACCACCTAATTGTTCATATCCTTGAGCAAGTCTGCCTGTGCCCTCTCTGAGCTTCAAATTTTTCCATCTAGACAACAGCTTTATCATGTAGAACTCTTAGGAAATCAGATAATTTATGCAGAAGTTATTTGTAAACTGTAAAGTGTTAAAAAAAAATCTGTATAAAAACAGAATGCTCAAGAGTTAAATATTCCAGAAGTGAGATTAGCGTGAGGGACAGACTTTCAGTGACACCTAGCAGCCGAGCCATTTACCAGGCCTATTTTCTGTTTCCAGTAACATGGCCCTCAGACTCGGGCCATGTCACTGAGTTCAGCTGAATGGAATGGGAGTAGGAAGGAGTGGTATAAGTTATTTGGAGGTCTGTACCATCAGAGAGAAAATGCTACATGGCCCAGCTGCTGGGTCCATGCAGGCATGCTGACGTTGGAAGTACTGTTGAGTTTTTGGTTATTGGGAGTTTTTTTTGTTATGTGTTTTGTTTTTGAGACAAGAGTCTCACTATATATTTCAAGCTGGTGTTGACTCACGAGCTCAAGCTAGCCTTGATCTCATGGCACTCCTCTTGCCTCTCCCTCCAGAGTGCTGAAATTACAGGCTCCCTCCTGAGTTTGATCCCTGGCACTACAATGCCAGGTATGGTGGCTCATGCCTGTCATCCCAGCACTCAGGAGGCAGAGTCGGGAGGATTACCGAAAGTTTGAGGCTGGCCTGGGCTGCATAGTGAGTTTGGGGCAAGTCTGAACTACAAAGTGAGACCCTGTCTCAAAAAAAAAAAGAAAAGATATGAAATGAAAAAACCTGGAACCCTAAATCAGCAGTGTTGTGGAGGACAGGTACATCCAGATAAGGAGCATCCATTTGGGACCTTGAAGAGGTGGAATAAATGTCACATTTATCCTGTTTATTGCATTGAAACAAAACATTGCCAAAATTTAGCTGTTTTAACCTATAAAAATAAATCTGGTTCAAGATTGCTTTAGCAACTAGTGTATCTAATAAGTCATCATAGGATTCAAGGCCAGCTGAACTACTCAGCCCGCCCCCAAACAAAACCGAACTCTCAAGATTTTTTCCAGTAAGGAGCAAAAAGTAGGAAGTTGAAAGTATAAGTGAACACATTCATCAGTTCCCTGGACTTAGCTCTTCCTAAACCCCAGTTATTCTTTGTATTTCAGGCTGAAAAGTTTTCCCACAGTTTTCAAGTTATTAAGGCCCCATTTGAAGGCAGAAGAACTAGGACCACAGGGGAGTTGTGATGACAGAACTGTAACTCCAGCTTCTGTTTAATGCACTGAGAAACGTTTCTCTGTGAAAAGCTAATTGGGGCTAATGCAAATGATCTGATTTGATCTTCAATGATCTACAATGGTTTGAAAGAAAACACAGCTGAGTGAATTTGTTGCTCATTCTCCACTGCTTCTGGATGTGTGTGCCTCCAGAGTCTTTCTTAGTGTTTTCCTTAATCTCTCATCAAATCTTGGGACTGAGCTTTCTTTCCTCTTCCCAGATAACCGCAGATGTTTTCCCACCCAGTGCAATCTAGGGACTGGCTGGCCAGTGCATTACTGTAATTGTGTTCTGGAGGAAATCCTTTTTTTTACTGCCAGGAATTTCAGGCTCCCAACTGGGGTGGGGGGTGGTTTTAACACACTGCCGGGTAATTGCCTTCTTCTTCCCTTTAGCCATCTGCCACAACTGGCTGGAGCCCAAGGGTAAAAAGCACAGCATCCAAGATTAGAAGGGACTTTCAGGGATCTTGGGAGATGAGGCTGGTCATTTCTTTACCACGAAAACAAGAACCTCTTAAACTACAACCTAGCCACACCTGAACCTCTTCTGAAAGGAGAGGTTGGCCACATATTCCCAATGGCAAGAACCCTACCACAGAAACTTCCTTCATCTCAACTAGAGGTAGAGGCTAGAGGTGTAATTTAGTGGTAAGAGCGCTTGACTAGCATGTGCAAGGCTCTGAGTTCAATCCCCAGCATTGCAAAAATAAACCAAAGGATGAGAGATTTATTTTTGCAAAAGACCACTAAGTATCTTAGGCCTCCCAGACTCTGTGGTAACGATCTGGATACTTATCTCTGCCATTGTGATACCAAAGCAGCCACAGGCAACAGAGAACAATACTATTTATTCCAGTAAAACAATACTTATAGACACTGAAATGAGAAATGCATTTAATTTTTAGATGACATATGGTATTATTTTTGCCAGACATTTAAAAATTGAAAAACCATTCTTGGCTCATGAGCTATATAGAAACAGACAATAGGCTGTGTCAAGCCCTGACCCAACTGTTTGGCAAGCCCTCAACAGGGAGAAAGGCTGCCTGGGCTGGAGATACCCACCCAAGCTTCCTTTCTTTTTTTTTTTTTTTTTTTTTTTTTGAGACAGGGTCTCGCTTTGTAGTTCAGGCTGGCCCTGAGCTCAGCCTCCAACTCACATCACAGCAATCCTCCTGCCACTGCCTCCCGAGTGCTGGGATTACAGGCATGAGCCACCACGCCCAGCACTGTGATATGTGGTACTGATTGCTGCTGGGTGTGAGTCTCCACACCCAGTATGGTATATGGTTACTGGGGATCGAACCCAGGCCCTTGTGCTTGCAAGACAGGCACCAGAACCACTGAGCTAAATCCCTGGCCCTCTCTTTCTGCTATTTAATACATTGACCTTCCACATTGTGGTCCATAGCCAAAGGTTTCAGTCCTCCACTGAGCCAGAATTCCTTCTTTTGCAACTTCAACCCTCTTTCTCTTGGTCTCCCCTCCGTGGAGTTCCAGAACAGTTAGTTATCTATCTCCATTTAAAGACCTTCCAAGGAAGTCATCATGAAGTAGTCGAAAATTTAGTCTTATATAAAGTCTGGTCCTTGTATAAATTTGGCAGATTTGTTTTCTAATCCTTTATTTCATATTGTCCCCGTTCTCTCCAAAGTCCTACAGAATTCCATGAAGTAAAAGCATAGGTTCAAGTTATAGACTCATATTCTGACTCATTCTTTCTAAAACAAGTTATATTCATATAAAAAGACAATTTATACTTACATAACTAAAAACTAGATTTCCTCCTCAATGAAAAGTCTCCAGTATCTTTACTAAATACCTGTGGGACTCCTAAAATTTACCATTTTCAGGGAAATCAATAAAATTGGTTCAAGCCTATCGTTAGTTCCTATGACATCAGATGACTGTACTTAAGAGTTGGGAGGCTACCAAAGCCTCTAGCCTACAGGTGTATGGTCCGTTCTGAAGTGAATTCATTACAAAGGTGTCCAAATATGGTGATGTTGACTGGCCATAGTGGAACATGCCTGTAATCTCAGCACTCTGGGAAGCTGAGGCAGAAGAACTGACTGGCCAACTTAGCAATTTAGGGAGACCTTGTCTCCAAATAATACAATGAACAGGAGCAGGAGTGTAGCTCAGGATGCAGGCCCCGGATTCATCTCCAGGACTGCAGAATGGTGACGATGATGAAGAAGAACTGGTAACTCATAATCTATAGGAGATGAGCAGTGAGTCTCACTCACATTGGCACCACTTGTCTTACAGTCCGAGGGAGCTGGAGGGAGGATACAGCTCCAGAAGGCAAGCACACTCTGCTAACCCCTTCTGGGCACTTACTGTGTGCTGGATATGCTGACAGCTTTGTATTCCCATTCTCTCTTATTCCTTTCACATGTGAAGATGTGGGCACTGGCCAAATCTAGAGCAGGTCGCAGAAGGTAAGCAATCGGAGGGAATGTAGCCTTGTGGAAAGGGCTGGAAAAGCTTCCAGAGAAAGAGGATGAGGTCAGCAATTGGAAGGGAAGATGGGGTCCAGGCAGAGAGGTCTTTTCATTGTTGATTTGTTTTACAAGATGGGAGGCAGGAAGGGCGCTAATATGATCTTACTCATTACATAACCTTGTTCATTGCACAAGTGTCTGGGAAGATGCAAGACAAGGGATTCCAGGATTCAGGAGAGAGATTAGGTTTAGAAAGGAGAAGGAATTCCCCTTATAATAGATGGCAAAACAGGGGTTTGGGGTTTGGGAGAGTTGGCCACTTGTCAGTGAGAGTTGGATTGGAAAGGAGGAAAGAGATCATGTGCTAAAAAGAAAGTATTATATAAGGAAATTTAGGAGAGCAGAGAAAGTCAGAGTCCACAGAATGTACACTTGAGAGGGGGAACAAAGACAGAGTCACAGAAAGACATCTGGTCCATGGGCAGCAGAGTCGAGAACTAGAAAGTGAGCATCCTCCAAACACACTGAATCTGTCTGCCTTTGGCCATTGTTGCAGCTCTCAGCCTTCCACAGGCTTCCTCACCTCCTTGACCATGTGCGTAATGGCTTCTCCTTAGCTGTCTGTCCAGCTGTCATCCCCTGCAACTATTTACCACTCAAGTTCAGTCTATCTTCCTTTTTTTTTTTTTTTTTTGAGACAAGGTTTCGCTTTTGTAGTTCAGGCTGGCCCTGAGCTCAGCCTTACAATCACAGCAATCCTCCTGCCTCTGCCTCCCAAGTGTTGGGATTACAAGTATGAAGCACCATGCCCAGCACTGTGGTATGTGAGTCTAATTGCTGGTGGGTGTGAGTCTCCACGCCTGGCCTTGACAGTGGCTACCAGGATGGAACCCAGGACATTGCACTTTCAAGGCAGGCTCTGAAACCACTGAGCTAAATCCCCAGCCCTCAATCTATTTTCTTAACATAAACTCACTGCACTAACCAACGTCCTCTGCTTGCTGATCAGTCTGAAAAGAGCACATCGCTGCTGTGGATTTTCTAACAAAATGCCTAAGGCTGAAGGGAAGCATGAGGAAATGTCAGACAAAGCCCATAGGGGGACCATTCTAAAAAATGAGTGTACCCTCCGAATATGTTGAGGTCTTGAAAACCGATAAAGACGAAGGAGTCATCTAGATGTAAAGTGACAAGAGACCAAGTGAATAAAATCCTTTGTCCTTAATCAGACGCAGGACTGGGAAACAAATAGTTATAAGTACTTATTAGGAACATTATTGGGACAACTGAAATTTGAATGTGACTGGCAGTTTGATAGCATTCTTTCTATGTTAGATTTTCTGATTTTGACTATTGAAATATATGTAGTTGTCCAAAGGAATGTCTTTGTTTTTTTTTAAGGAATTCTAAGAAGTGCATTTAGGGGGGAAAAAAAAGGCACAGTTATCTGCAACTTATAAATGAGAAAGAGACTAATAAATGAAGTTAAGGGCCAAGAATTTAGTGCAAGGGCCAGATTTGAACCCTGTAACCACATACAGGCATGGTAACTCACACCTACCAGCAATCAGTACCACATACCACAATGCTGGGCATGGTGGCTCATGCCCGAATCCCAGCACTCAGGAAGCAGAGGCAGAAGGATTGTTAAATTTGAGGCTGTGTTCAGGACCAGCCTGAATTACAAAGCAAGACCCTGTCTCAAAAAACTAAAAATAAATAAATAAGTAAATGACATTAAAATCAAACAACTGGTGAATCTGAGTAGACAGAATGAGGAAAAGGTACTAACTCCAAAGGAAAGTCATTAATCATGTTAGTCCTTGTCACTCCAATGGCTTCTCGTGACACTAGAATAGAAAGTTCTCCTGCTGACCCACAGGGTCGCTGAGACATGGCTGCTGCTTCCTCTGACCTCTGACCTTGTCTCTTCTTCTGCTCCTGCTCACAGTCTTCTCATTACCCAGATTGGTTTCTGATTCTCGGGCTCTGTGAGTCCTTTCTTAGCTCAGGGCCCTAGGACTGCTGGTTCCTTCCATCTGAAATACAGAATACCCAACAAAGTGACCTCTCCTCAGCAGGGACCACTTACCTAGTGGAGGTCACGTAAGACCACAAAACTGGAAAGTCACAGAAACATGGATGGACTGTTCTGTAGCCATTGCCTGTGGCCTAAGTGTACAGCAGACC
>PVIR01029156.1:0-21353 GCA_004026965.1 Petromus typicus | reverse complement strand
AACAATACTGGGTGTGGAGACCCACACCCAGCAGCAACCAGTACCACATACCACAGTGCCGGGCGTGGTGGCTCACGCCTGTCATCCCAGCACTCGGGAGGCAGAGGCAGGAGGATTGTGATGTGAGTTTGAGGCTGAGCTCAGGGCCAGCCTGAACCACAAAGCGAGACCCTGTCTCAAAAAACCTAAAAAAAAAAAAGTTCAAGCTAAAAGAACATGTCACCCCAAATCCGTCTAATGTCAAGGGTTGAATGGGCCACTTCTTCTGTAGCAGAAGTGGAAGTGCAGAAGAGACGGCAATGGGCCATAGACACCAGAGGTCAGGGGGCGATGGTGCCAGGAAAAATAGCTTCTGACAAACAAATGTTCAGCACTGCCTGCAGGCCACACCATTCCACCACTGCCCCCAGACATGAGGGTCATGAGGAGACTGGACAAGAGGGGCCATCACAGGTAGTAGTCAACAGCAAGGCTCTGGGGACAGAATTACGGCGGGGTCTCAGCCCGCCCCACACTGGTATGCCACCTTGAGCCAGCCTTTTCACCTCTGTGCACTTCCATTTTCTCCTCTGTGTAAAGCAGGCGATAAAACTGTACCTCCTTTGTCGTGAGTACACACATTGTGGGGAATACATGGTGCTCCGCACAGCACCAGCCAGGAAGCAACTGTTCAATAAGTGTTATCAATTATGATTGCTCTTTTCTTTCTAGACACTTGAGGTCAAGCGTGAGTCACTCCTAATCACAGAGCTTCAAATGCACAGCAGGAATCCGATGCCTGGCTGCAGAAGAAAAGTTCACCTCTGAGGATTCCTTCCTCCACTAAGCAGTTGGGAAATAAGATGGTGGGTGTCAGGGGTGGGACAAGGCTGGAACTTTGGGAAGCACACTCATTTCAGCTTGTGTTTCCTTCTAGAGCAAAACTGAACAAACAGCCACATACCCGCAAGTGACACTGCGGTGCTGTGCCGCCCTCGTGGCCACCCACTGGCTTCACAGCAGGGAAGTAATGGTACTCCTCAGTGTGTTCTTGTTAGACATCTAGGAAGGACAAGAAGCCTGGATTTCTGCTAAGTGACAACTGTTTAGTTTCCAGGTAGATATAATAATCATTTCCTGGGTAAAAATGAAGAACTCTTTCCAGAGGACTCTGTTTTTCTTTACTCCATGGTGACAGTTGACAGGAAGCCATAATACTGTTTTGTCAAAGACTGGACACCTCAGCCTCAATGTAGAACAGGAACAGATCAACAGCTGAGATGTGTGATGTCGAAGGAAGCCAAAGGGGACTTCGCTCATAGCATTCCTGTGTGTCCCAGCATTTCCAGCTGGGGGAGAAACCACCGAGGGAGGAAACTGACAACTGAGCTCCAGTGCAAGTGGCTGGTGATCCTGGCTACACGTCCCAGATGTACATGTTACACACACACACACACACACACACACACACACACACACACACACACACATGAGAATTCTCTGAAACTATATACTTGATAGAATCTGAATTAGAATGCTTCTGGGTTTTACACACAAATGTGAACAGAAGATCTGTTCATAACTGTTGAAAACTGGAAATAATCCAGATATGTTCCAGCTAGTGATAAGCAAAGTGTGGCATATCCATGTAGTGGAATGCTACACAACAATATAAAGGGACACGTAACATATCCCTGTAAGCTCAGCACTTAAGGAAGCCGAGGTAGGAGGATTACAAGTTCAACGCCCACCTGGGAAACTACAAAATGGATGACAGATATTGGGAAGCACAGCTTCTTAGACATAGCATTCCAGAGCTGAGGCCTTTCTGGAGGTGATCTCGTTGCTATGAGGGGCTTTAGTGAGTTGCTAACTGCTGGCGGAGCAGGCTCAGTAGCTCCTACTTGGCCTTAGGGCACAGCCTCAGCACCTGAACCCAGCACCAACCACTGACACTAAGAGGACAAGGAGTCCTGGCTTCCGTCTTGTCCCCGCCCGGAGCTTGCTGAGAACACAAGGCCTCCAGGTCTTTCTGCTTCCAGCTCATCCAGGAAGTGCCATGCCTCCTCGAGACTTCTTTGTCTATCCCATTGTAAACACTATGACAGGAGAAATTGGGGTCCCCTGCCGCCTGTGCTTCTGGCCGTTACCTGGCCTCAGGCCTCTCGATGCCCCTTGTTGGCAGAAACTCTTGCAAGAGATCTGCCTCTTTCTGGAAGTTTCCCAGGATAAATCAGAGGAAGGGGCCAGGCCAGAGTCAGAGATCAGGGGCAGAAGAAAGATGGTCCCAGGCCTGAAGTGAAAGCCTGTTGATTAAGAGTCATTATTTCATCAGCACTCACCCAGAGCTGAGCACTAGGTCACACTGTGTCTCGGCTGATTCAGGGCTCTCCTTCAGTGTCCCTTCCTTTTCTGCAGTGCCAGAGGCTTTCTCTTCTCTCCCAGTCCTCACACAGAAGCAGAACCAAAGCAAGTGCCCTGGCCTAAGCACAAGACAGAACTATCTGAACGCACATTTCATTCTCAATGGTGAGCAGAGTAGTCCAAACTGAGTGATGGAAAAAGGAGAAAAAGTTTAAAGATCTCATTAATTTTTGCATTGATTTTCATGTTATAAAGGTAGGCTTTTGAGCAGTTGAATTGCAGAAGTATTTTAAAATTAATTTCATCTGTTTCTTTTTGCACTGTTTAATGGGGCTCTGGGTGTGTTTGAATTTCCTATGCAACTTGTATTATATTTCTAGTGGCTAACAGCTCTATTATCTCAGCAAATAATGAAGTTGAGTTTGTTCTTCTGTAAATTGTT
The DNA here is from genome assembly GCA_004026965.1 of Petromus typicus. Classification (NCBI taxonomy): domain Eukaryota; kingdom Metazoa; phylum Chordata; class Mammalia; order Rodentia; family Petromuridae; genus Petromus; species Petromus typicus. Next base: position 18,568 of record PVIR01029156.1, on the reverse strand, counting down.
GAGGGATCAAAGCTAAGCAACAGGAAAAAAATGAGAATTAAGTTGTGTCATATACTGGTACAAATACTAGATGTTGAGTGTAAGCATGATGTGTATACAAAAAGTACCAATAAAGATTCAAAAAAAAAGAATTGGAGACAGCATCCGCATCACCAGGACTTTCCCCAAATGACTGGGAGACTTAAATAATTACTGCATGGGGCACTCAGATGTGTGGTTATTATTAGTACCTGACAGAGAAGCAGATCAGGATGGAAACAGACAAGAGGGTTCAGTGACCGGCCTGAGCAGTTCTTGAGCAGGCATATCCTGAGGCCTGTGAGCAGTTCTAACGCGACCTCCCCCAGGGGCTGGAAGCCACGTTGAGTTCTGTGGAAACGCCAGGTGCCTCTAGCTGAGGAGGAAAGTGTGATTTTAAGTGGAAAAGGGAAGTCTTCTTCCACGCCAGTGACTACACAACATGCAAGAATGGACGGAGAAGCAAGTGGCCGACATGGTTAGAAAACTGCAGGACGTGAGGCCTCTGGCCCTGGAAGCTCTGTGCGCCTGACTCGCAGTGGAGTCACATGGTGATTTTGCATATTCATGGAAAACATTTTGGAATGACACATCTTCAAGTGGTTACTGTTTGGTGCTTTTTGTGGAGGTGTGCAAATTAGGGAAGTTTCTGATTTGTTGTATTGCTTTTCCACAGTATTTAAGGACACTGAAAAAATGCACTGTTTTTATAATAATATATAATATATATGGGGGATAGTGATGAGCGGGAGGGAAAACTAAGCTGTGTGCCTGCCTCAGGGACCTTCCAGGCCCAGGAGAGGCCTGTCGTGGTGCCCTGAGGTTCTCAGGAGTGTGTCCCCAGGGACCTGGCCTGTCCGCACCACATCCGCAGGGGCCCGACCTCACCTGTGCTCTCTCCGGGCACAGAGAGGCCTGCTTAAGTCACCCTGGGTGTCCAGTAGCTGCTCAGTTACTCTGGCATCCAAGCGTGGGCCACCTGTCCTGTCTTCCTACACCTCCCACCACCCCGCTGGTAGCTGGACAATAACTGGAAGGACAAGCAACATGTCACTAAGAAACCTGTCAGGAGTGTTGGCCCCAGAGACACCCACCAGACCAAGAAGTTGGAGGCATCAGGGAAAAGAAGAAAGCAGAACAAAGTAGAGAGATACAAGAGAGCCGAGAATGGTAGCGAGAAGGCTATTATTCCGGTGGTTCAGCTTGCTCAGTGCTGGCTTTTGCCAGACACTGTGGTCTGTGGGTTCTGTGAGAATCTCCTAGACATTTTAATAATGTCTTGTCTTTTGTTGAAGTCAAGCCTACTTGGTTTCTGCAGCTTGGTGATTACAAAGGTCCTAAAGAATATAGGTAAAATGTCTATCTACCTACTCAGAGTTGAAAGGAGCATGGAATTATTCTCACTTCAGAGGGTCTGTAAATTATGGCCAAGATGGGCCTCAACATCTTCGTCTGTAAATGTAAGATCCCAATGCCTTTCTTTCCTGCCAACACTGCACATTTACAGAGTAGTCACAGTACATGTTTCAACTTTTGCTAAAAATAATCCACATCATTACTGATAGGAAACAGAAGGGGGCACCCTAAGAATATTGAAATAGTGGCAAGCAGCCACTGTAACACAGCTTTCTATACCTACTACAATGATTACTTTCTCTCAAACATCACAATGAAAAAACAGTTAACTTTACATCTAAAATTATTTAGTAGCACCAACGACCTAGTGGATACTATCAAGAGTGCTAAGGTATAATTTGAGAAAAAGGCAAAACTGAAATAAAGTAGCATCTGCCAAACTTAGGCTGTCCCTTCAAAGAAACTAATTTGATTTTTACAGTGGTATAATTAAAAAAGGCTAGTTTAAAAACATTCTTACTGGGTGACTGTGTAAAGATATTAGGAGAAGGAAATAACAAAATTAGCCTCTAAGGAGTAATTTCTATATGCCAGACACGTATGTTATAAACCCTGTTTCACATTTCACTATGACCCTAAGAAATAGGCCCTCAAATTTCCTCCAGAACTCCAGCAGTATATCTGGCGTCTCAGTCCTAGTCATCTTAAACTAGAGCTTCTTTGCATTGATCAGAATTGTCTCCTCAGTGAAGGACCTGAAATAAACAAGTAGGTCATCCAAGAAATCCTTATTGAATTAGGCAGATCAGAGCGAGAAAGAGGCAGGAGAGACGCCCAGCAGGCCTAGGTGCGCACTCACCCCAGCTGCTGCGACACAGTAGCCAACACCCACAACCCAAGGGGGAGAGGTTTGCTTGGTCCAGGGTTTCAGGGGCTGGCTGGCTGCGAGGCAGAAACGGCAGCGGGGCAACAGCTGCTCCCCTACCCAAGGCAGGCAGGAAGGGGAAGAGTCAGGGCTCCAGGGACTCACTGGCTCAGCACTGCCCCGGGTAGTGGCCACGATCCGCACCTTCCAGGAGCCCCACCTCTGAGGCCTTTGGGGCAGCGTGGGTGCCAACCATACCAAGGTTGAGGAGTACAGTGTGTGGAAGGAGGGAGGAAAGGAAGAGTGAGGAGATGGCGGGACACGAGAGACAAAGAGCGAAGACGGAGAAGCCAGGAAGATGAAAAGCAGCCGGTCTTTGTTTCCACACCCGGAGCTCAGAGGCACAGGCTGGCCTCAGACAGTCTCCACAAGCTGCGAGGTCCATATCTGGAAATGAGCCCTCAACAGAAGCCAAGCGCAGCTCAGCGATGGCGCACCATCAAAGGCAGGATGTTGACTTAGCAAGCTCGGAACAGCCTTCCCTGAAAAGCTCTGCCCTCAACAGCTGTTCATTAGTTAATGAATATGCAGTATTGACTCAAAGGTGTCTGGAAGGATAGTCAGGAAAACAATCTAACTGCAAACCAGTCTGTAGTACGGAGCCCGAGGGATGGGTGGGGAGAGGGGGGCCCCTTCTCCTCCTCCTCTCCCCAGAGCCAGGGCGTGAGGGGTCTCCAGAGGAAGCTTCTGTGTCCACACTGGGTGGGGCAGTTCTGAAATAAATACAAGGAAGTCACCTGCTCTTTTCTTTCTCTGAACACTTTAGGAGAAGGGTAAGTTGAGTCTTAAAGTTTTGGTAATTCTGGTAGGTAAGATTTTCTTTGTCAGCTATTTTCTAGTGAATTTGGAGAACGAACTCACCTATGAAACAGTCAGTCACACAAACACTATACGAAGGAAGCATTTATCATTTTAAAAGTAAAGTATTTTTTCAGTATTAGGAACACACTGAGCTACATCCTCAAGCCCTTGCCCCATTTTTAAATTTTGAAATCATGTCTTGCTAAGACAATTGAGCTGGTTGGGGTCAAACTTTCAATCCCCCTGGCTCAGCTTAAAGTGCTGGGGTTGCAGTGTGTGCTGCCATCCTGTTTTAGTTTGTTTTGTTTTCTTGCTGCAATGGGTTCTGCTGCATAGTCTATGCTGATGTCAAACTCATGCTCCAGCCCCCCCCAGAGCTGAGGTTACAGATGTACTCCAGCAGGCCCAACAATGAAACTGATAAAAAAAAGTTCCAATAGGAGAAGTGTACAGAGGACTGACTATAAAGACTGAGAACAGGGCACAGTGGCTGAACCTTGAGAAGTGTGGATTTAGCGCATTGCACAGTTGACAGCAGAAATAATTCTTTGTATGCTGATGGGTGCACCACAAAGTAAGCCACCAGTAGAATAGATGGTGGGTAAACCAGAATGCACTAGAAGGATGGATGAGTTTATTAAAAGACAAAATTGTGACAAATATCATTTTACAGATTTTTATTTTTTCTTTGAGACAGGGTCTCGCTTTATACTTCAGGTTGGCCCTGAGCTCAGCTTCAAACTCACATTACAGCAGTCCTCCTGCCTCTGCCTCCGGAGTGCTGGGATTACAGGAGTGAGCCACCACGACTGGCACTGTGGTATGTGGTACTGATTGCTGCTGGGCGTGAGTCTCCATGCCCAGTACTGTATATGGTTACTGGGGGATCAAACCTGGACCTTTGCAAGACAGGTGCCAGAAATACTGAGCTAAATCCCTGACCCTCATTTTACAACTTTTTTTTTTTTAGTTTTTTGAGACAGGGTCTCGCTTTGTAGTTCAGCTGGCCCTGAGCTCAGCCTTAAACTCACATCACAATCCTCCTGCCTCTGCCTCCTGAGTGCTGGGATGACAGGCGTGAGCCACCACGCCCCGCACTGTGGTATGTGGTACTGATTGCTGCTGGGGTGAGTCTACACGCCCAGTATAGGTATGTGGTTACTGGGGATCGAACCCAGGTCCTTGCACTTGCAAGACAGGTGCCGGAACCACTGAGCTAAATCCCCAGCCCTCATTTTACAAATTTTAATTGGATTTACTTATGATTATTAATTCAGGGAATAGTCTGGACCAAACATGCCTTAGCGCCTTGCTACACCAATAGGCAAGTGCAACTTCTGACCAGGAAGAGGTGTCACAGGCCAAAAGGAAGTGAGAGGGTAGTCCAGTTGGCACCGCTTTGTCAGTCTTACCTGACTATGGCTCACATAGTTGGCTGCTTGTGATCTGCTCAGCCTCACCTACTTGGCGGAATAGGTAGACCTCAAGCTATTTCACTTTACTATGTACAAAGAAACCTTCAGGCTAACCACTCAATTTGACAATCAAGTAGAAGGAGAGTTAGTAAGTGGGTGGCTGGAGACCTGGATGACTAAATACGCTATAACCCGAGAGTGCCCACAAAAGAGATGCCCATGCCTTAATTATTTGCTAGGACAATGTGGATGCCATTGGCTTCAAGAAGAGTGAAAGCAGAAATCAACCCACTCGGTTCTCAACCAATAGGTAGAAAGCAATCTGTTTACAGATGGCCTAGTAGGCTCTGATTAATATGTAAGTCCATTTTTCTTATGATTTTAGTATCTCAACAACATGTTTAGGAGTGTATGACTTGGAGTCATAGTTTCCATGTTGAAATTCCAGCTGCTCCACTGCCTTGCTGTTGACCTTGGCCAGGTGCCCGACTTCTCTATACCTCCCTCCCCTCAGAAGCCGACCAAGGCCAGGCAAAGGACCTGTGCAGGGCCATCACTATGAGGCGCCCAAGCAAAGACCACCCAAAGTCAACCCCAAATTCCAAACTGACATTACTGATGGGAAATTTTTTCCTCACTGGAATTAAAATTGTTGACTAAAATAAAATAAAAAGATACACACATGTTGTATGTTTTACTTGTCATTTTGAATATTTTAGGCTTAGGTCATCATTATCAACTTTGTTATAATTTTTCTCCATTTTAATGATGTTATTTTCAAATTTAATCATTGTTAGTGAACCATTCAATTGAATCATTTGCCTCAAATATAATATTGAATTTTATGACTTTTAAAATTTAAATTTATTCTTAACTGGTACATAAAAATGTATATATTAATAACATTTCAATATATATGTGCATTACATAATGTTTAAACCAATTAAATGTATCTATTCCTTCAAACCTGTGTCATTTCCTGCAGGGAAAATATTCAAAATTCTTTTAGCATTCTTAAGTATGCACCATTACTGTTTCTGTAGCTAATGTGCTGTGCGAGAGCACAAGAGAATTTCTTGCTCACGTCTAACTATGATTTATCATCCATTGGTCAGCCTTTTCCTATTGTGTCTCCTACTCTCCCCAGCCTCTGGTAACTACTGTGTTACTCTTAGCTTCGGTCAACCCTTTTCGGATTCTCTGTACGGGTGATACTGAGTCACACCTGCTGTTCTGTGCCTGGCTATCTCGCTTAACATAATGATGTCCATTTCCACCTTTGTTGCTGACAATGATAGGATCCCATTCTTTCTATGGTATTCCATAGTATACAGGGACCACATATTTTTTTCTGTCTGTCAATTGCTGGACACTTAGGCTCTTTTTCTTTCTTGGCTATCGCAAATAGGCCTGCAATGAATATGGAAGCGCAGATATCCCTTTGGTATACTGATTTCATTTCCTGTGGATACATGCGCAGGGGTGGGATTGATAGATCACATGCTCGTTCTGTTTTTAGTGTTTCTGAGGAAGCTCCATGCTATTCGCCATGCTGGCTCCCCAGCTTACATTTGCACTACTACTGAGCAGGGTGCTATTTTCTCCACATCTTTACCATCAACTGCTACCTTTCGTCTTCTTCATATGGGCCACTCTAACTGGCCTCCTGGCTCCAACTTTCAGGGTGCTGGGACCACAGCCCTGGCCCACGCCAGGCTCCAGTTATTTGCTTTTTAAAATTTAGTTCTTGAGGTTCCTTTGTGTTCCCCATAATCACTCCTTGTTTGATATATTGCTTGCAAATATTTTCTCCTGTTCTCAGAGGTGTCACTTTTGCTCATTGTACCTTTTGCTGTGAAAAAGCTGCTGTCTGATGTAATACCATTTGTCTATTTTTTGTTTGCTTTCCATGCTTTTTGGGTCTTCTTCAAAGAATCTTTGCCTATTCAAATGTCCTGAAGCATCCCCTCTATATTGTCTTCTAGTGGTTTCGCAGTTTTATGTCGTTTATTTAAGTCTTTAGTCCACTTCACATTGACTTTTGTAACTGGAGGGAGATAAGAGGCAGTTTCACTCTTCAGTATGGAGCTATCCAATTTTCCCAATGCCTTGTATTGAAAAATTATCTTTTCTCAAATGCATGCTCTTAGCACCTGTGTCAAATTTAGCTGACTCTAGACACACAGATATACTTATGGGCTCTCAGTTCTGCTTCATTGGCCTATCTGTTTCTATGCAAACCATAGTGTTTTAATTAATATGACTTTGTAGTAATTTTGAAATCTGGTAGTATAGGGTTTATTTATTCTTTTTTTGCCCCTCATAGCTTTTACTACTTGGGTTTTTGTTGTCATTATTGTTGTTCCATATGAATTTTAGGAATTTTTTTCTAGGTCTTTGAAGAATGCCATTAACAGACTGATACGAATTACATTTAATTTATAGAATATTTTGGATATTAGGAACATTTTAAAAAATACTGATTCTTTCATCCATTAACATGAGATTTTTTTCCACTTTTGTGTTTTATTTAATCCTTTGATGAGTATTTTGTAATTGTAATTATAAGGGCTTTCACTTCTTTGATTAAATTTATTCCTAGGGCTTTTTTAGTTATTATAAGTAGATTGTTTTATTGCTTTCTATTTTAAATAATTTACCTTGTTGATATTGTGACCTACAATTTTTCTGATACTATGTACTATCATAGTTTTTATGGTGAAGACTTTGGGGTTTTCTATATTTAAGATCCCATCATCCAAATCCTGACAATTTGGCTTCTTTTTTCAAATTTGAATACCTGTTATGTCTTCCTTTTGCCTTATAACTCTGGCCAGAACTTCTAGAACCCTCTTAGATGAGGTGGTGAAAACAGGTATTCTGGTCTTGCAGATCAGATCCTTTTCTCTTGTTGTTGTTGGGGTATTGAACCTGGGCCCACGTACAGATGAGATTTTAAAGAGAAAGCTTTTAGTTCTTCACTGTTCCACATAATGTTAGCTCTTCGCTTATTATAAATAGCTTTCGTTATGCTGAATACTTTTATTCTCTAATTTTTTCAGTGCTTTTATCATGAAGGGAGGTTGAATTTTATCAAATGCCTTTTCTGCATCTATAAAGCTGATCATTTAGGTTTTATGCTTCCTTCTGTTGATAGCATGTATCCTTTTTGTTGATTTGCACATATTCAACTAACCTTATATTCCTGGGTGAATCCCACTTGGTTATGGTGAATAATCTTTTAAATGTGCTGTTATTGAGTTTGCTTTACTCGTATTTTGTTGAAGATTTTTGCATTTAAGTTCATCAAGGATACTGGCTTATAGTTTTCTTTCTTTCCTTCTTTTTTTTGAGAGCTGTGTCTTTACCTGGATTTTGGTACTAGGACAATGCTAATTCAGAGAAAATTTTTAAAAGAATTATCAGCTTTCTAATTTTTGGATAACTAAAACATTGGTATTACTTCTTTTTAAACTGTTTCTTCCAATCTATGTTTTTGGCCCCATGTCAAAACTCACAGTTGAATGTGTATGAGGTTGTTTTTGCCTTCTCTGTTCTACTCTATTTTTGTGCCAGGAGCATGATGTTTTGTACCACTGTAGCTTTGCAATATAACTGCAAATCTAGAATTGGGATGCCTCCCATGTGGCTCTCTTTGTATCTTATGCCATCCTTTTATTTTCAGTAGAGATTCCTTAGCAGTAGAGCCAGTTTCTTATAGGTAACATGTTACTGGGCATTGTTTTTCAGTCAGTGTTTCTGTTTTTGATTTGGACACCCTCTATCTTTTAATGGACAAATTCAGTACATTTACATTCGAAGTGATTAACAAAGGTAAAGCTAATTTGCATCTCACTTTCTAGTTTTATTGATAATTCCTTTTTCTTTTTTACTCTTAAACTCTGGGATTAAATGCTTTATTCTAGTAGTGTGCTTTGATTTCTTGTTTATTATTTTAAATTATTATTAAATCATTTTCTTGAGGAATTCAGTTGAATCATGCATTATGATAGTGATTTTAAGTAACGGTCTTATGAACACTTTATTTTGACATATGTACTTTTTCTAAAGATGTTTCAGTAGGTGGTCCCAAAGTTAACCATCTCAATCATTTGCTGTACACCTGTGCCTTTGTATAAAGGGTATGCACAACCCCTATGGGTATGGGTTGGATGTCATAACTCAGAGCCATTGAACAGAATATGGGGAGAGTGAAGGGACGATTTTCCTTCTGAGTTCTGCTGTGAGGAAGTAAGCTGCCTTATCCCGCAGAGGCCCATAAAGAGATCCATCCACCTGTCAGGGAGCTGATGCATCTGATCAACGTCACAAGGACGGGGTGCTGATGGTGCCTGACTGTAGAAGTGGGTCCTTTTCTAGTGAGAGCTTGAGGTAATTACAACTCAGCTGACACCATGAACACAGTTTCAAGAGAGACTGAGTCAAAATCCATGTTCACAGAAGTTGTGAGGTAATAAATACTGTTTTAAGTTGTTACATAGCAATAGATACTAGAAAATCACGAAAATCTAAAAATTCTTAGAAAGTTTTTGAGAAGCACAGTTCCAAGCCATAGGGGTTGCGCCCTATTGTTCACGCCCTCACTGCCATCACTTAACCCATGTGTTTCCCATCTCCTCATCTGAGCAGGGAAAATAAGCCCTACCCTCCAAACAACTGCTTATCTGTCTAATCTCAGCTGTAAAACTCATTCCTAACTCCAGGAAGCCATCTGGATGCACAAAACCTACCTCCACCTTTGCCCTACTTGATGAAAGTGAAAAGGAAGGGCATTAGTAGAGCTGGAAAACTTGACTGCCACTTTTATAACCAGGAGTTTATCCCGAGGAAGACTGCCTCTAAGTCACTATGCTCACCTGATTTTGAATGCAGGTAAGAATTTGAGCTTCAGTGTGTTTGCATCTTACTCAACCGTCAACCTCAGAGGAGTCCACCCAGCCTGAGGCTTGGGTAAAACTGCCCTCCACCCCCACATAGTATGGCTTGACTCTCTTCACTGCAGATAATAGTAATTAATTTTTATATTAATTCATTTAATTTTTCCTGATTCTCTTGAGAAAGTTAAAATTACAAAGACAAGAACCATGCTGCTTTGTACGTTGCTTGCATATCACCACATGCAACAGGAGCTCGATGCACTTGTTGCCTGCCTGATAAAGAGCAGCGTCAGAGTCTCTCTGAGCTACTATAACAAAGTATGATAGACTGAGCTGCTCATAAACAGTAGAATTTTCTCCTTACACTTCTAGAGTCATGGAAGTCCAAGGTCAAAGAGCCAGCTGATGTGTGGCCTGGTACAGGCCTACTTCTGAGTCACAGATTATGGTCCTCTTTTTGCTGAGAGCTTTCTGCAGCATCTTCTGTTACAGCACTAGCCTCAGTTGTGAGGGCTCCACCCTCCTGACACAATCACCCCAAAGCCTCCATTCCCAGTAGATCATCATCAGAAATAGGATTTTAAACTTTGAATTTGGGGAATGTACAAACTTTCAGATGGTTACATGTTGAAATGTGTTTTCAGTTTCATATCTCACTGAAGAAGAATCACTAAACCCTTTGGGAAAGTAGCTGTTTAAACATAAAGAAATCAGAGTGGAAATTTATATTCAATTTAGGACTTTTCTGAATTTTATTGTCAAGACTGATTGTGGCAGAGGAGCTCTAGATAGAAGCCAGTGCAGAGTTACAGAGACCATCGTGAGGCTCCATCCCCAGGAGCCTGGAGAGTGGAAATGGACAGAAGGACTGGGAGCACTGTGGCCTCTGAGAGCACGTTTGCCCCAAGGGGAATGGCCTCTTCTCCCTGGCATTGGGAGCACTGTGGCCTCTGAGAGCACGTTTGTCCCAAGGGGAATGGCCTCTTCTCCCTGGCATTGGGAGCACTGTGGCCTCTGAGAGCACGTTTGTCCCAAGGGGAATGGCCTCTTCTCCCTGGCATTGGGAGCACTGTGGCCTCTGAGAGCATGTTTGTCCCAAGGGGAATGGCCTCTTCTCCCTGGCACTGATAGGATTTACCTGGGACACAAACCCACATGGCTCGGGGGTCGCTAAGTGCAAATTTCCAAAACCTCCAACTGAGAAAACGAGACTCTCAGTCTTGAAATTATTTGAATGGCATAAACTTTCTTCTCTATAATCTCCACATTTATTTTCTTCCTACTGTAATAAATCCTCTGCTCATTGTGTATGTGTGTGCGCGCATGTGTGTGTGTGTGTGTGTGTGTGTGTGTCTGTCTGTCTGTCTGTTCAAGAATGGGGAATCAGGGAGCTGTGGAAGGAAGTACAGAGGGAAACACATGTCCATCAATACTTTTAAAATTAGAACTGGAAATCATAGTTAAAAGGCATTTTGTTGGAACTTTCTGGGGATAATGCATTATTTATTTCACTTCACATGAGCCCCTGGAAGGACCACGTGGACTTGTGTACACACACTGCCTTGGAAAGACAGGTTAAAGATAATCTTAGACCTTTCTTGATCATAGGGTCTTCACTGAGCCTTCGATTAAACAAAGCTCCAGCTTTCTCATTTATTTTAAGTTCTAAAGTACACATCACAAGGTGAAGAATTAATTTCAAGTTTTCACAGAGGTAGGCAGAGGAGGAGAGGATCTCTTGTCCTTCCTTCTTGACCCTCTTCCCTTGGGGATGATGCCGGAACTGAATAAAGATGATACGTTCCAAATCACCAGTCACAGTCTCTACATGCACTTCTGAAACACCCAGATGGCTCTGAAGAGAGTCTCTCTGCCTTCCAAGGTAAAGGAAGGTGCCCAGCACCACCCACTGCAGTGGGAGTCACAAGGGAACACAAGGTGCTGACAAATGAGGAAACTTGGCTTTTCCCTGGACAAACACTAACCAGAGCACAAGGGCTGGTGGAGTGCATCCGCCCCCAACAGTGCCCACACCTGTGCTCTCCACCACACACCTCCTGGCACAGCCACACAAAACTCTGGTGCAAGAGCTTCACGTGCACACTCATTCAGCTTCTGGCCCAGTCCAGCGAGTATGGAGAAAGCCCCATCTCATCATGGAGTTCAAGGCACCAGATGAGTTTGCAGTCTTCATTTGCCAAAACTTCTGAACATCTAGCTTCTACCTCAGCAAATGGCAAGTGAACGAGATCTTATTACCTGAGCATTTATTATCAGAATCTTCTCCGACATCGGTGATCCCTCTCCTAAGTCTTTTGTATAGTAATAATGAAGGGAATTACTTCACAAAAGGATATCAAAACTGGGTCTATACGAAGAAAAAAATGTGGTACCTATACATAATGGAATTCTACTTGGTTATAAAGAAATACCATCTGAGACATTTGTAGGGAAATGGATCTGCTTGGAAAATACACTGCTGAGTATAAATAAACCAAACACATAAACTTAAATACCATATAGTATCCTTCATTTAAGCAAGGCAAAATACAAAGAGATTGGGAAAGGAAGGATAAGAGCAGGGAATGAGTCTCTTGCAAATGGGAAGGAGTCCAAGAGAGCAAGGCTGAAGGACGAGGAGAAGAAAAGGGGAAAAAGTGAGATAAACATACGCCATGTGCCGGAAGTCATAATCTCAATGAATGTGGACACTGTATGCCATAAACATAAGCTAAGATTGAGGATATCAACAGAAAAGAAAAACGGAAATGAGGAGGTACAGGAGCAGAGAGGGAGGGAAGAGGACTTAAAAAAGAACCAATGTGCATTAATTACACGTGTCCGCTCCCCAAGATGACTGCAAACTGTATGTGCTGCTAACACGTACTAATAAAAAAGATTTACAAGGAAGGCAACATTTAAAAGCTTAAGACTTCCTCTGATATCTCTACTCGGTTTCTCCATGATTGTTATATAGTTGAGCTTCTCTCAATACAAAAGATACACAGATATAGTAACCTTATTATAACTGGAACCGCCAAACTACAAAGGATGCAACACTTATTAGGAGGCGAAAAATGATACAGTAGAAACTAGTTGAGCCCTCAGAAAGCTCTTCAAGTGTAACTTCCTCACCATCAATCTGAAGATCAAATATAGGAGACAATTATCATTTTGCACAAGTGTATCAAAAGTGTTTATCACACACACCTGATTCATTGTTCAAAACTTAGCACATGGCTATGATTATAACTGACAGGCTAGAAAATGTCCTCTAAACTTAGTTTTGCAAGTTTTATTTTCTGTTTGGAGTAAATTTCCAATCCAATCTCCCCGCACGACTTACATGAAATTTGGGTTCCTACTTTTAAGCGGATCCCCTCTAAAAAGACAGCAATTTCCTTTCATGCTTTTTCACATCTCAAAAATATTCTGTGCTCTCCTGTTCTTGCTGACTTGCACATCTTCCTGTTGTGCAGCTTCTTATCCTTCCAGGTGCAGCTCAAGTATACTTTCTTTTAAAAAATTGCTCCAAGTAAAAAGAGTCTTCCTCCTCACATCAGCCGGCAGAAGTGGTTTATAGAGACTACATAATTTCCACACTCTGCTTGAGATGCAGACGCTTGAGAACAGTCCATATCAGAGTGGGGGTTACAAAGTCCTCATCTGTCCCTCCATCCAGCTGACTGGGTGGGCTTCTTTACAGATGAATTAATGCTCTGCGATCAGTGAGGAGACAATACTCCTGTAAAACACACATGTAAGGAATTCTATTTATTGAACAAAGAAAACGAGAAAATGAAGATTTAAGTTTCCTCTGTCTGGCATTTCTAGAAGTGGAAGCAGCGATTATAAATTTTTGTTATGTAGTTAAGGGGAGCTTCATTATGTGTCACTCTGGACCTCTCTTCAAAAGGAAATTTTCCCAGAGGAGAAGGTGGCTCCCCTTTGGGGCGGGCCAGGACCCTGGATACTGTCTCCTCCCTCCCACTGGTCTATTCTTGCTTCATGGTTGTTTATGACCAGTCTCTGTGCAGACAGGATGTAATTCACTCTGATGGGGAGGTGTCGAATGGACCTGCAGGTCCTGTCACTGGCGATCCAGAGACCTTCTGTGCAGACAGGATGTAACTCACTCGGACGGGGAGGTGTCGAATGGACCTGCAGGTCCTGTCCCTGGTGATCCAGGGACCTTCTGTGCAGACAGGATGTAACTCACTCGGACGGGGAGGTGTCGAATGGACCTGCAGGTCCTGTCGGAGGTGATCCAGGGACCTTCTGTGCAGACAGGATGTAACTCACTCGGACGGGGAGGTGTCGAATGGACCTGCAGGTCCTGTCGCTGGTGATCCAGGGACCTTCTGTGCAGACAGGATGTAACTCACTCAGACGGGGAGGTGTTGAATGGACCTGCAGGTCCTGTCGCTGGTGATCCAGGGACCTGCTGGGGTGGCTTCGCTGTTTCTCAGGGCAGCACCGGCCTATTGTCCACAAGCTGGTCCAGCTTGTGCCCAAGCTCCATCAAGGAAAAGACAGAGAGGCTGGCTCTTGGCTAAAATCTCAGCAACAGCAACTCCTGTGACGTGTCCATCTTCATGGAGAAACCAGAGTGAAAAGTACCCAGGAACAGAAAGTTTGGTAGTCATGATTCAAATATTCACACCTGCTTAACCTCAGCATGTGACCAAGTGTCTGTGTACCCTCCAGACAGCAGTGAGGACATAATGCGCCAATGGCTGCTGCCCATGTATATTTCTGTCCTCACCATTGTGCTCCGTGTGACATAGCGTGTTTTCTATAATGCTCCACTATCATAGCACACCACATCACATGGCTATGCTGCCAAGTTGCCAATCAAAATGCAGAGGAACAGTCAATCTGTAAAACCACTTTCGGTTTCATTAATTCATTCACTTTCCTGCTGAAGCATCACTTTGTACTGATCCCAAAGCCATCTTCCTCCTAACAAAGATCCAGGTCTTGTACTAAGGCAAAGAACGAGGTGGAGCTACTATCCTGATGTGTTGCATTTAATGTTGAACTCCAAGACGGTGAGAGCACTTAGGTCTGGGCTCGAGACTTTGATGGGTTCTTGTGAACTTGATGTAATAGGAACTTCGTAGACCGAGCATCTGTTCTGCGGAACCCCTCAGCAGACAGCGCCTGAACATTAGCTGGCAACCAAGAAGGTGTTTCCCGCTGCCTTTGGGGAGGGGAGACTTTTGCAGATGGCAGAGCTTTCAAGGAGGAGGCCACAACAGATTACACTCCTGTCTTCTCTGGAACCAGCATTAAGCACCTCCTTACCAAGGGCTGTACTTAGAGGAGAGAGGAGAGAAAAAAGAAACACGGGGGCCTGTGACCCTCTGTCCCTCGCCTACCACGCAGAGGGTCAACCTGGCACGCTAGCATCCTTCACTGCGCTCTCAGCCTGGGCTGCACGTTAGTGTCCCAGAGGAAGCTGAAAATCCATAAATACTGCCTAAAAATGGTGCCTGGTCACCAATCCCAACTGTTCTGATATAATGGGCTTGGTAGGGTCTGGCCCTTAGAATTTTTAAGAAGCCTTCACGTTTCGGCCGAGACCTTTGATGTGTGCAGCAAGAGGGTGGGGGGACCCCTGTCTTCCTCTTTCCACTGTGTTCTATTTAACCCCTGTGCACTTCCTCCGGCCTGTGCGTCCTGCTCTTCATAAGTAAAGAAAAGTGAACCTCCTCTTTAGACATGGATTATCTTCAGCAAAGTTGATAGGCGTAGAAACCTCTGAAACAAGTTCTCACTGAATGGCAGATTGTGCAGCATCTTCTCTCTGTTCTTCTCTCTTCATCACTGTAAGTGTAACTGTCGCATATGCATAATATATTATCATGTGTATATACAATCATTTATTAAAGTAGCTACCTACAGTTTCATATTTGTTTATTTCACACATAGTAAGACTGCTACACTGAAACACGAAATCACTGCATCCAATAGTAATCTTATGTCCTTAGGGAAGCATCGCACTGCCCCGGCCCACAGGTGAGCAAGTCTGGGACCCTGCAACGCTATCTTAGCTCTGAGGTGGGAGCATGTGAATGGCTAATGAAGGGTCTATGCCGTAGGCTGTACCTCATAATAATAACCACTACACATGCTGTGATGATACTAAATATGCATTTTTTTATTAGAGAGTAGTATTTTTGTTAGCTCCTAAATCAGAAAAGGCTTTATTTTCACTCTCAGTAAATTTCTCTATCACAATTAGACAGAATATACCCGTGAATTATGAAGTAGGGCCGTGGAGTCCTGCAGACGACTCAACATCTGAGCACAGCGCTTCCCAGGCTCCTTACAGAAGAGGCCAACGCTTGTCAGATCTGACCCAGATTCTGGAGGCTCAGAGCTCTGCCCGATCAGAGACCAGGTGTGGGGTGTCACTGTGATGTGTGTTCAGACAAGTCTGATGACAGTCCTGGATGTACAAGTCATTAGCCTTCCTCAACTTCACACCTCTTATTTGTGACCAACAACTCAAGAATTATTTAGCCACTGAATTCCTTCTAAAACTGGATCAATGTGACACTGTGGGGTCCCCTGGGGCTAAACAACACGGGCTCCATAAAGGAAGTGCAAGGCGGCATGTACACAGCGGGCCCCTCCCGGCCACAGTGATTAAAGGAAAACAGAGAGACAGAGACTGCCCCCTAAAAGGCTAGTTTGGGGCGGTTGAGAACAAGGAAGTGGGGCTGTATATAAGTGCTGAGAGTGTTGGCAATAAAGGCTTCTCCACCATTTCGTCTCCTAGTGATGACCCCTGCCCGTGGTTTGATGCCAGGTGAGTAGCCCTCGGAATAGGACACGACATGACACTGAATGCTTATTAATTAAACTTCACAGTAAGATTGAAGTAGAAAGCTCTTGAAAATGAAGAGATGACTAGCCTTTTCTTATTCTGTAACATATAATAACTGGTAAACATCACAAGTATGTTGAAATACAAGGTCTAAGATGCATAACTGATGCCAGAGGTCACCCCTCGGAGGACACCCTCGTCTACTGAGAGCTGCTTCGTGCGTCCAGGCATCAGTTCTCAGGTTGGTCTCCTGCACTGTGTACTGTGCACGGCCGAGGCCCCGCGTGCCCCTCGTCTGGGAACTCACTCACGGCTTCCCTCATCAACTGCCTGTCCATCACGACACACATGCGTATGTGCATCAGGAAAGCTGTGAAGAATAATGCCAGTGCTGACATCTTTTCTTTTTTTAATTTGTATTTTTAATTATAAATTGACAAATTATAGTTGCATGCATTTTCAGGATGCAAAGCCATGCTTTAATTTATAAATACAATATATAAAATTAAATCAAGATAATGAACATATCCATCACTTCGAACAGTCATTTTTTGTGGTGAGGACATTTGGGATTTACTCTCCTCGAAGTCTGAAACGCACGCCGTATTTTATTGTGTTCATCACACTGTGTCGTATATATCAAAGGAAAATATCTTCATTCTCCCTGTCTAATTCGTCTTTGCACCCTTCCCTGTCCTGTCGGGTAGCCACCAACTCATTCTGCGCTTCTCTAAGCCCAGCTGCCCTAGATTCCACCGATAAGTGAGAACACGTGGTATTTGTCATTCGTTCCCACCCTATTTCACTTAGCATCTTCGCCAATTTCATCCATATTGTTTTAGGTGAAAAAAATTCTCTTTCAAGGCTAACTAGTATTCTATGGTGTATGCATATGTTTTCTCCATTCATTTCTCTGCTGAGGGATACTTAGGATGACTCCATAATGTGAATAATGCTGCCCTGATATGGCAAATCTTACAGGATACATTCTGATTTCAAAACATTTTGAGTAAATATAAAGCAGTAGGGTGACTGAATCACACAGTAATTTTGTTTTTAGCTTTTGTAGGACTCTATACAGTTTCCCATCTGTGATGTCCTTTGTCTTATTTCAGTGTCAGGGTAACACTGGCTTCATGGAAAGAGTTTGGAAGCGTTCCCTCCCCTTTGATACTTGTTAGTGTTTGTGAAATACCAATGATAGTTCTTTCTAGGTTGGGCATAATTTAACAATCAAGCTATGAGGTCATTGGTTTTGATGAAAGACTTATTACTGAATCAATGACCTTACTCATGATTGATTTGTTCAAGTTTTCTATTTCACTATGATTCAATCTTAATATGTTGTACCTGTCTAGGAATGTATTCATATCTGCTAAGCTATTACTTTGTTGGGGGTCGCTGTTCTTAGAAACACTACAGGGCACCAGTACTGCATCAGGGCTGTCATCTGTCCCACAGGGGATACAGTAAAACTAACTCATGCAGCAAAGCAGTTTAAGGGAACTTGACAAGAACAACTCCCATGAGCTGAGAAAAGACAGACCTCAGCAGGCCTCATCTCTCCCAAGAATGATGGTCTCTAATCTGCCTTCCTTGACATTTGGCAATTTCCTCACTCCACGTCTCTTGAAAGGCGTCACCTCCAGGTCAGTGCCTGCTCTGCATCACAACTAACACACAGTAGGCCCTTGCTTAGTTCTGGTTGCTGAGACTGTGAACATTACCTGCCTGTACACTTAGAGTTGAAAAGGTCAAGTCATCTGGTTTGAGACTTATAATTTGCTTTGAAGCTAAGAGATGAGAAATGAACTCCAAATCTAAGAATGAACTCAGAAACACTGAGCTCATACATAGGAACAGCATTTAGAAAGTTATAAAAACCAAGGAGATTCGGATAATTGAAGGGAAAAAAGCCAAAGAAGTCTAGTTGATATCTGAATGCAGACACATGAGCTCCTAGGTCTGTGCTCTACTTCATTTTTGGACTGAAGTGTTTAGATACTAAATAGAAAGAAAGGCATCCGTGTAGCATTTCCTACTGGTGATAAATGATATACAATCTTCTAAGAATGCCGTCTAGTGGAAACCTCTCACATCTCAGATTTCTCAGTTTTGGAACTAGCACTAGTAATTATTTGGTGTGTGCATGTGCATACTACACTCTGTGCACACAGACTCACCACTGAGAGGATAATACCACATCACTGTGCTATGATCTGGTTCTCACCTGACTTCTCTTTGGCAGCACTCCTGTCAATATATATCTGGCTTCAGAACTTTCCATCACATGCATGAAACATAATTTGCTTGACCACAA
>PVIR01029155.1:0-21337 GCA_004026965.1 Petromus typicus | reverse complement strand
CTGGGGTGAGTCTCCACACCCAGTATTGTTATGTGGTTACCTGGGATCGAACCCGGGTCCTTGCGCTTGCAAGACAGGCGCCGGAACCACTGAGCTATATCCCCGGACCCTGAAGTATAAATTTTCAAAGTAGGTACTTATTATACTCTGGACTTCCATTGGATCTTTGGTAATTTCTTCTTTTTCATTCTTAATAGTGTGGATTTGAAACATTTCCTTCCTTTGTTTGGTAAGGTTGGCTAAAGTTTTGTCAATTTTGTTCATCCTCTTGAAGATTCAACTCTTCAATTTGTTTAATGTTTTATATCATTCTCGTAATCTACATTGCATTAATTTCTGTTTTGATCCTTATAATGTCTTCCCACAAATGAGCTTTGGGTTTTTCTTTTTCCTCCTTTTCTAGTCGCTTGAGGTTCTGCATTAGACAGTCTATTTGAACTGGCTCTAGTTTCCCAGTGTAGGCATCCACTGCTATCAGTTTCCCTCAGAATTGCTTTCATTTTGTCCCATAAATTCCTGTATGTTGTACTGGGGCTATCATTTCTATGTAAAAATTTGTTTAATTTCTTCTATAACCTATTGACTGTTCTGCAGAGTGTAGTTCAGTTTCCATGTGTTCACGAAGATCTTGGAGTTTCTTTTGCTGTTCAGGTCGAATTTCAAGGCTCTACTTTCTGACAGTATACAGGGAGTAACTTTGATCCCTTTGCATTTATTTATACATATTCTATGGACTAGTATGTGGTCTATTGTAGAGAAGGACCCATGAGCAGCTGAGAAGAATCTGCTTTCTGACCTTGTGGGGTGAACTACACTTTAGAGAGCTAATAAGTTCACTTCTTCAAAAGTTTGATCTAGTTCAAGTATTTTCTTATTGATTTTTTTTTTTTTGGTCCTGTTGATCTTTCTGTTTGTGACAGCAGGGTATTGAAATCCCCTGCTACTAGTGTATTAGTGTTTACCTGGTTTTTCATATCCATTGCTATTTATTTTATATAGTAGGGTGCAATAATACTTGGTATCTAAATATATAATTGTTATTTCTTTCTCTTGGATTGTCCCCTGTACAAGAATATAGTGACTTCCTTTGTCTTTTTTAATCAGTTTTGGTTTGAAACATATTTTGTCTGCAAATTGGAGAGCCATTCTTGCTTTTTTGTAGTTTCTTGTCACATGAAGAATTATTTTCCATCCCTTTGTTTTCAGTCTATGGCTTTCTTTCTAAATTAAGTGTGTTTCTTGTATACAGTAGATGATAGAATCTTGCTTCTTGATCCATTCTGCTGGTTTGTTTCTTTTAAGTAGGACATTGAGTCAATTGACATTAATGGTTATGACTGACATAGACAGACTTAGAGCTGCCATGTTTTCCTGTTCTTCGCTCTTTCATTCTTTACTTTTGCCATTTTCCTTTCAGTTTCATGTCTGGCCTAGTAGGCTCATTTTATTAGGGCTCATGGGTTTGTAACTTTCTTTTTTTTCCCCAAATTTTTCCTAGAATGTTTTGCAGTGCAAGTTTTGTATTTGTGAAGTTTTTCAGACATTCTTTTTTCATACAAGTATCTTATTTCCTGCTCAATATTGAAAGATGGTTTTGCAGGATGCATTAATCTAAGTTGGATGTTATTTTTCTGCAAGGCTTGAAATACTATTATACAGACCTTCTTTGCATTAAGTGTTTTGACTGAGAAGTCTACTAAGATCCTGATGGCCTTCCTTTTATATATGATATTTTTATTTTCTCTAACTGCTTTCAGTTTTTATTTCTTTTGTTTTATATATAGAACTTTGATAACTATATGCCTATGTGTAGATTTTTTAATATCACATCATTTAGAGTCCTATGTGTCTGATTTATTTGTATGTCAAATTATTTTTCTTTTCCTATGAAGTTTTTTGCTATTATATCTGTAAATAGTATGTTATGTTTTTGCACTCTCTTGCTCCTTAATGACTCCAATCAGTCTTATGTCATTCTTCTTTGAATAATATAGGAGCTGTTGGACTAATTTCTAATAGTCTTTTGCCATTTTCTTTAAATTATGTCTTTCCTCTTCATTGGCTGTGCTCTTGTCCTCTACGTCTGAAATCCAGTCTTAAGGACAAAAATCATATGGGCATCTCAATTGATGCAGGAAAAAGTGTTTGAAAAAATACAACATCCATTTATGTTCAAAAACCTACAGAAGATCAGAATAGATGGTCTGTATCTCAAACTAATAAAAACTCTGTATGAGAAACCTTCACCCAGTATCATACTAAATGATCAAATATTGAAATCTTTCACACTAAGATCAGGAACAAGACAAGGATGTCCTCTCTCACCACTTCTGTTCAATACAGTTCTGGAAATATTATTCATAGCAATTAGGCAAGGGAAAGAAATAAAAGGAATAAAGATTGGAAAAGAAGAAGTTAAATTGTCATTATTTGCTGATGACATGATACTCTATTTAGAGGATCCTAAAAATTCAATTAAAAAACTGCTGGACCTAATCGTCAATTTTAGCCGCGTAGCTGGTTACAGGGTCAACGTTCAAAAATCAATAGCTGCGGTATACACAAACAGTAGACCCACTGAGATAGAAATTGGAGAGTCAGTCCCTTTCACAATAGCACCCCCCCCCAAAAAAAAAAAAAAACATATCTAGGAATCAATCTAACAAAGGAGGTGAAATACTTCTACTCTGAAAACTATAGCACTCTGAAAAAGAACATAGAAGATGATTTCAAAAAATGGAAAGACACACCTTGCTCCTGGGTAGGAAGAACCAATATTGTCAAAATGGCTATACTCCCAAAACTACTCTACACATTCAATTCAAACCTGATTGAAATCCCAACAGCATATTTCACAGATCTAGAGAAAAAAATCCAAACCTTCATCTGGAACCACAAAAGACCTAGAATAGCCAAAGCAATTCTAAGCAACAGAGATATGGTGGGGGGGGGGGAGTATTAAAACCCTGAACCTGAAACTATACTATAAAGCCACTTTGATAAAAACTGCATGGTACTGGCAAAGTAACAGACCCGAGGATCAATGGAGTAGACTAGAAGATCCAGAAACTACTCCAGATACACTGAGCCACCTCATCTTTGCCAAAGGAGCCAAAAATCCTCAATGGAGGAAAGATAGCCTCTTTAACAAATGGTGCTGGAAAAACTGAGCTTTAACTTGCCAAAGACTAAAACTAGATCTAACTCTTTCACCATGTACCAAGCTAAAATCAAAGTGGATAAGAGACCTAAATAATAAAACAGACACTCTAAATCTTCTGCCAAACAAGTTAGGTAAAACTCTCGAAGACTTTGGCTTAGGGAAAGACTTCATGAACAAAACTTCTATAGCACAGGAATTGGCTGAAAATATCAACAAATGGGACCTCATTTTTAAAAAAAGCTTCTGCACAGCAAAGGAAACCACCAATAGTGCAAAAAGGCAACCAACAATGTGGGAAAAAATCTTTACCAGCTGTTCCTCAGACAAAGGACTACTATCTAGAATATATACAGAGCTCAAAAAAATCAGCCCACCCAAATTTAAAGACCCAATTCAAAAATGGGCATCTGAAATGAATAGATATTTTTCAGAGGAAGCAGTAACAGCAGCTAAGAAGCATATGAAGAAATGCTCAATATCATTAGTCATTTGAAAGATGCAGATGAAAACAACACTGAGATTTTATCTCACTTCACATAGAATGGCTGCCATTTCAGATTCAGCCAATGGCAGATTTTGGGAAGTCTGCGGAGAAGAAGGAACCCTTCTCCACTGTTGGTGGGACTGTAGACTCGTACAACCCCCGTGGAGATCAGTTTGGAGATTCCTCAAAAAGCTAGGATTGGAGGTCCCATTTGACCTGGCCATTGCTTTGCTAGGTATATACACACAAGAATTAAAAGACTCATATCACAGTGACATATGTGCACCCATGTTTATAGCAGCCCAATTTGTGATTGCTACATCTTGGAAACAACCCAAGTGTCCATCAACTGGAGACTGGATAAAAAAGCTGTGGTTCTTCTACAGAATGGAGTATTATTCTGCCATAAAAATGATAAGTTTGAATCATTTCTACTTAAATGGACATACCTTGAGGATATCCTCATAAGTGAAATAAATAGGACACAGATAGGTACATATCGCATCTTTTCTCTGGTATGAGAAAATAAAGATGTAAATGAGTCCTAGAATTGTACATTATATATTGTGAAATAGAAAATGCTCAATGTAAAATAGGGTGAAGGGGGTAAAATGTTGAGATTGTAACATAAAAGTAAGGAAACAAATTTTATGTATATGGGGGGTGGTAGGGTGGGTAAGGCTATGGGAAAAAATGAGAATTAAGTGTGTCTTATACTCGTACAAATCCCCATTATGGTGTGTAATCATGATGCATATATGTAATGTACCAATAAAGATTAAAAAATTAAAAAAAAAATCAGCCCACTCAAATTTAAAGACCCCATTCAAAAATGGGCATGTAATATGAATAGATACATTTCAGAGGAAGAAATAAGAGCAGCTAAGAAGTATATGAAGAATTCCTCAACATCATTAGTCATTGAAGAGATGTAGATGAAAACAACACTGAGATTTCATCTCACTCCATAAAAAATGGCTGACATTTCAGAATTAGCCAGCAAAAAATGTTTTCAAAGCTGCGGAGAAGGAACTCTTCTCCACTGTTGGTGGGACTGTAGACTCATACAACCCCTGTGGAGATCAGTTTGGAGATTCCTCAAAAGCTAGAATTGGAGGTCCCATTTGACCTGGCCATTGCTCTGCTAGGTATATACACAAAAGAATTAAAAGACTCATATCACAGTGACATATGTGCACCCATGTTTATAGCAGCTCAGTTTGTGATTGCTACATCTTGGAAGCAACCCAAGTGCCCATCAACTGGAGACTGTATAAGAAAGCTGTGGTTCTTCTACAGAATGGAGTATTACTCTGCCATAAAAATGATACGTTTAAATCATTTATATATAAATGGACATACCTTGAGGATATCCTCATAAGTGAAATGAATAGGTCACAGATAGGTAAATATCCCATCTTTTCTCTGGTATGAGAAAATAAAGATGTAAATGAGTTATAGAATTGTATGTTATATGTTGTAAAATATAAAATACTCTAAGTGAAATAGGGTGAGGGGGAAAATAATGAGATTGTAACAAAAAAGAAAGGAAACAAAGTTTATGTATTTAGGAGGTAGGGGTGGCAGGGTGGGTAGGGCTATAGGAAAAAATGAGAATTAAGTTGTGTCATATACTGGTACAAATTCTCATTGTTGAATGCAATCATGATGTGTATATGTAATGCACCAATAAATATTTAAATTTTTAAAAAATACAGTATTCTTTGAATCACATCATTTTCCTTAGTAAAATAAAATGGAAAATCATCAACTAAAAATAATATATGGAGTAGATACTGTAGTTTAAATTTAGAAAACGTATAAATTAGGTGTCAGGAAGAAAATTGGCTGTGTGTGTGTGTGTGTGTGTGTGTGTGTGTGTGTGTGCATGTGTGCATATGGTTTTGAGTTTAAGAATGAAATGACTCTGAGAAATGTATTTTTCTTGTCAAAACCAGCTGCATGAATGCAAAAAGCCAATAGCTTGTTTGGGTTTAGGTTTAGTTTGTTTAGTTTAAGGAAAGGGGAGAAAGAAGGGAAAATGTACCTCAGAAATAATTATTGAGATAATTAACCACAGAATTTACCTGATTAAGAAAAGAAGGAGAATGAAGAACAAAGGTTAGATCAATGAATTTTAGGTTATGTTTATTGATAGTTTGGGTTTAAGAGAGAATGACTTCAAAATATTAGTGTCATTTATTTATCAGTAGATATTCAACAGTTAAAATGGTACCTCAGTTCATGAACAAGTTAGTTTGCAAACAGAAGCATTTGGCAAAATTTTAATTTTGAATGTGAATTCTGAATTGAGCCATGAACATGAATATGGCCATCATTTCTAGAACCATAGCCTGAAATAAGTTTGTAAAATGAGATACTGCTGTGAGAGCTGTTACAGGTATGTAATTTTACTTCATCATTTGAAATAGGTACTATTACAACACCAGTTTTGTAATGACGACTTAACAGTCAATTATTAAGAAACAACTACGTCCTTCCTTCATAGCACACAGAGAGAAAAAAATCAAGATGGTAGCTGCTGGAAGATAGATTAAATAGAATTCTTGGAGACCATGACATAGGGAAAGTCTTCCTGAACAAAAATGCAGCAGCACAGGAACCAGCAGAAAGAATCAATAATTGATATCTCACCTTATTAGAATGTTTCTACACAGTAAGAGAAACCACCAAAACAGAGAAAGACAACCTACAAGGTGATAAACATTTTTTTTTTTACCAACTGTTCCCCAAACAAAGGATTGCTATCTAGAATTCACAAAGAATTTAACTCAGCCCCTTAACATTTAAAGGCTCTACTCAAAAGCGGTCATCTGAAATGAATGGACATTTTTCAGATGAAGAACTAAAGGCAGCAAAGAAACATATGAAAAATGTTCAACATCACTGGTCATAGGAGAGATGAAGATGAAAACATTGACTTTCCACCTCACTTCAGAAACAATGGTTGCTGTCAAGAAAGCAGTCACTAACAAAGGGTGGTTGGGATATGGGGGGAGAAAAAAAAAAAAAAAAACCTTCTCCACTGTTGGAAGGAATGTAGATTGGTACAACCACTGTGGAAATCAGTATACAGTGACATATGTGAACTCATGTTTTTAGCAGCACAATTTATAATTTCTGAACCTTGGTATCAGCTCAAATTCCTATCAGCCAGAGACCAGATAAAGACATTTAAAACAAATAAAATGGAATATCATTCAGCCATAAAGAATGATAAACAGAGCCATTTATAGCCAAATGGATGCACATAAATATCATACTCATAAATGAAATAAATAGGACACAGACATGTAAATACCATATAGTTTCTCTAGTATGAGAAACTGAGCATGCAAATGAAGTCTATAATATATGCTAGATATTGTGAAATAGGGAAACAAAAAGTTCAATGGGGAAGTGAAATTGGGTGATATTGGAGAAAGCAAAAATGGGAAAGAAAATAATTGATGGTAAAATGGAAAAAGCAGAAACAAATCTTGTGTATATGGTGGTGGGGGTTGAAAGGAGAGAATAGGAGTGGAAAAAAATAATATTCAGCATGCATCATGTACAAGTCAAAATTCTCAATGAGGAATGTGATCATAAACCATTCCTAAAATGTATCCCAAAATACAATTTATTAAAAATAAAAGACAGTTACTATTGGTTCTTCTTAATGAAGGCAGTTGTATTGCCAACTACTAAAGCATTATAATTTAGAGTTCATTTAAAATATAACTTTAATTGTCTTATCTTCTTTTTCACTTAAGTTCTCTGGCCTTGCTTGGAGTCCCTTTTGCAACAAGAGTGGTGGGGAAATGTCTGATATCCTGAGATAACCTCCTCTTTACTCCTTTCAATGAAAAAGATATGTTCTGGAGAAATTCTGGTAAGCAAGGGACAGCACTAGGAAAGCACATCTTTGTTTTGTTTTGTTTGTTTGTTTGTTTGTTTGTTTTTTGAGACAGGGTCTTACTTTGTAGTTCAGGCTAAACCTGACCTCAGACTTGAACTCATAGCAATCCTCCTGCCTCTGCCTCCCAAGTGCTGGGATTACAGGCTTGAGCCACCACGCACAGCACTGAGGTATGTGGTTCTGATTGCTGGTGGGTGTAAGTCTCCAGGCCTGCCATTGTATGTGGTTACCAAAGATTGAACCTGGGCCCTTGCACTTGCAAGGCAGTCGCCAGAAACACTGAGCTAAATTCCTGGCCCAAGGAAAGCACTTCTCATTTCAAGTATTTTTTTTTCTTCCAGCTTTCATGCTGAACTTTGAGAAAGTATTTCAAACGGAAATTTATTTCTTAGAATTTGCATATTTTAAACTGTTTCACATGTTCTATATCTTGTATGTGCACAGTTCCAGCAGCTGTCTCTACTTTTTAATGATTATTATCAAATGATTGCTCAGAAGAGGTGCTTAGTGAGATAATCTTCTGTGTTTGTCTGGCTTTACACATTTATATGTTTAATAAACAGTTCAATCAGTGGAGTGGTTTTGTATAAATATTTTACTTGGTGGAATGTTTATGTAAACAGTGTAATAAGTGTAACGTTTTATATAAACATTGTAATAAGTATAATGTTTGATATGCAAGGTCACTTTGCGAGCTTGAAGTTAACTGCAGGCTTAAGAGAAGAAAAAGTTTTATCCAGGATGAGTCATAACAGTAGGAGTTACCATATGTAACAATTCTCTTCCCTCCCAGAATTCCTGGTCATTTCAGATGAACATCTAAACCAATAAAAATAAATGATAAGGTATGTGGGTTGATGCCCTACTGCATTACCACCAAAGTCAATATGTATAAGGTTTAAATTAATTGTACCACTTGAAATAATAAAATCAAAGAAGCCTTGAGTTTGTGAATAATTTATAGGTGATCTAGAGCATGCCACCATACCTTTGCTATTATTTTTCTTTTATTTGTAGACAAAATAGGAACTTTGTAGAAGTACATTATTTACAAGATGATTCTAGTATTCAAATATTATTGCTCTATTTTTTTCTGAGCTTTGTGTTCTTAAATGTCAGTAACACAATTCTACCTCTAGTTTGATAATGTAATAGTTGTTATTGTACACACCTCAGTAATAGTCATTATCTTTTAAACACCTCTATTAGGGACAACTAGATCAGATACTTGATTTAATTTACTAAGAAGCCATTATCATGACTCCAATATCTATGAAACTTTGCTGTATTCTAATCCTGATTTCTCATATTATTCTCCAATTTATGATACTTTCTCAAAGTTACTTAAAATTAGCTAAACATTAACAGCCTGCTATTTCTCTAGGCTTTAGGAAGGTATACAATGCCAATAATATTTAACTCATGTCAATGGTTTTCAACTATTAAAAATTTTGCAATCCTAGGAGAAATTTGACAATGTCTGGACAAATTTTTGATCATCACAACTGACTAGATAGATATACGAGTGTATACTGATAGTAGGTAGGGCATACTGTTAAATAAAGAACAATACACAGGAAGGTCTCCACAAGAAAAGTTATCCAGATTAAAATTATAGTTGAGGTTGAGCAACTCAACCCACTAAGAACAGTTCTGGTAAATGTCTTCATTATATTGTATATGTTTGAGGAACATGCATGCTCTAATAGATATGTGCTTGTGCTGAAATTGTCAATTTATTCATTGTATCAGATTAAAGAATATAAGACAGCTAAGAAGCAATTTGAAATAGGAAAAAAATCAGGATGCATGTAGTATATAATATATAGAACTATGGAACAGCTATTTATAAATTAAGGAAAAAAAGCACCAGTGCACAATGAATAATTCCTAAAACTCTGGGCAATGATACCGATAGTATGTCTATGAAAGCTCCTAGTTCTAGGTTTAAAATTGAATTTTCTGAAATGGAAAGTCTGAATTTCATTGTTACACACAAATCATGGGAATGTGGAACATTCTTATGTTGTATGGAGGAATGATAACTACCTTTGAATTACCTCAGCAAAGCATTACTGACATCAAATAAGTATCACAGATGTAAAGTTTTCAAGCTATTTTGAAAGATGGTTTGCTATCTGGAACCCTGCCATTACATTCACGATAACAAATATGTGTCCCCTAAATTTGTATACATTTCTGTGATTCTTTTATGCCTGTATTTCTCCCTACCCTTTAGAAAATCCTGAATTAAATTATAATATGTAGATAACAGAATGTATGAAATTTGACTAAATATGTAATATATTAACAGACTCAAGGTCAAAAACCATATGGTCATCGCAATTGATGCAGAAAAAAGTGTTTGACAACACCCACTCATTGTCAAAATCTTACAGAATTGGAATAGATTGCCAGTATCTCAAACTAATAAAAGCTATTTATGAGAAAACAATAGCCAGCATCATATTAAATGGTCAAAAACTGAAACCTTTCAAACTACAATGAGGAAGAACATATGGATATCCACTCTAACCACTTTTGTTCAATATAGTGCTGGAAAAGTTAGCCAAAGCAATTAGGCAGAAAGAAATAAAAGGTATAAACATAGGAAAGAAAGAAGTAAAACTGTCATTATTTGCTGATGACATGATACTCTATATAGAAGATCCTAAAAACAACCAAAAAATTGCTGTGACATGGTTGGGAGTATTACAATCCCTAATTTAAAACTATACAATAAAGCCACTGTGATTAAAAAAAATCATGGTATTGGCATAATAACAGACCTGAAGAGCAGTGGAGTAGGTTAGAAGATCCAGAAACAACTCTAGATACACCGAGTCACCTCATCTTTGACAAGGGAGCCAAAAATCCTCAATGGAGGAAAGATAGCCTCTTTAACAAATGGTGCTGGAAAAACTAGGTTTTAAGTTGCCAAAGACTAAAGCTAGACCTAGCTCTTTCATCATGTACCAAGCTAAACTCAAAATGGATTGGAGACCTAAGTATGAAAACAACAAAAACACTAAACGTGCTGCAAAACAGGTTAGGTGTCTCTGGAAGACACTGGCTAAGGGAAGGACTTCTTGAACAAAATCTCTGTAGAAGGAGAACTGGCAGAAGAAATCAGCAAATGGGATCTCATTCTATTAAAAAGCTTCTGCACAGCAAACAAATCACGAACAGAGAGAGAAAGGAACTAACAATGTAGGAAAGAATCTTTACCAGGTGTTTCTCAGAGAAAGGACTACTATCTAGAATATATAAGGAGCTTAAAAAATCAGCCCACACGATTTAAAGACTCAGTTCAAAAATGGGCATGTGAAATGAACAGATACTTCTCAGAGGAAGAAGTAAGAGCACTAGGAAGTATGTGAAGAAATGCTCAACATCATTGGTCATTTGAGAGATGCATATGAAAACAACTTGCCAAAGAAATATCATCTCACTCCACAAAGAATGGCTTCTGTTTCAGAATTAGTCAGCAACAAATGTTGGCGAGATGGTGGAGAAAAAGGAACCTTTCTCTACTGTTGGTGGGAATGTAGACTCATACAACCCTTGTGGAGATCAGTGTGAAGATTCCTCAAAAAGCTAGGATTGGAGGTCTCGTTTGACCCAGCCATAGCTCTGCTAAGTATATACACACAAGAATTAAAAGACTCATATCACCCATGTTTATAGCAGCTCAGTTTGTGATTGCTAAATCTTGGAAACAACCCAAATGTCCATGAGCTGGAGACTGGATAAAGAAGATATGTTTCTTTTGTAGAATGAAGTAATATTCTGCCATTAAAAAATGATAAGATTGAGTTAGTCACACTCAAATGGATGTACCTTGAGGACATCCTCATAAGTGAAATAAATAGGTCACAATGTGTAAGTATCTTCTTTCCTTTGGTATGAGAAAATGAATATGTAAATGAGTTCTGGTACATATATTTGACATTGTAAAATAGAAAATATTTAAAAGGAAAAAGGGTGTAGGATTGAATAATGAGGGGATAATGTGATAGTAATAAAGAAAACAGGAAACAAAGCTTACGTATATAGGGGGTGGGTGGTTGCAGGACAGGAGGAAAAGGGAAAAAATGAGAATCAAGTCATGTCATATTCTGGTACAAACCCTCAATGCTGAATGTGATGATGATGTGTATTCATAATGTACCAGTAAAGATTTGAATTTAAAAGTAAAAGAATGTCCTCTGCACACAGTGACAATTTCACTTCTTTTCCAATGTAGATTTCTTATTTTAATTTTTACTTCTCTTATTCCCTTGCCCAATTGCTCTGGCTACTACTTCCAGCTCTATATTGAAAACAAAGGGAGAGAGTAGAAATTATTTTTTTTTACCAGACTGAACGTTTTTAACTTTGCCCAATTCTGTGTAATGATAACTGTTGTTTTATTACAAATGACTTTTACATTGCCAGGGATTTAGCTCAGTGGTTCCAACAACTCCCTTATAATCACAAGGTCTTGACTTTGATCCCTGGTGAAAGGGGCCAGGTTCGATCCCCAGTAAACACGTACAAAGATGCCGGGAGTGTTGACTCACGCCCACCAGAAATCAATACCACATGCCACAGTGTTGGGCATGGTGGCTCATGTCTGTAATCCCAGCACTGGGGAGGCAGAGGCTGGAGGATTGCTGTAAGTTTTCGTCTGAGCTCAGGTCCAGCCTGAATAACAAAAGCAAGATCCTATCTTTAAAAAAAAAGTGTTTCTCAATGATGATCACTATTGGTAAATTTTAAAATATTTGAACTCAAGTAATATTGCAAACTGGAAGAACTTGTCTGGAAATTATAATGACAGTATAAACTATGTACTGTAATAAACTAAACAAACCCTTTGATTTAAGAAATTTACAGAAAGTTAATTCACTTAAAATCTAACATAAATGTAAAAAAAAATCCAGTAATGTCGATTGAAGTGGTATCTATGTACAATATGTGCATATTGGAAATATTTTAATTTTATGTTTAATTAAATTTATAAATTTATTTTGATCTATCAACATGTCAAGAAGAAAGTATATTAAACACTGAAACAAAGTATACAAATACAGTAATTAAGGTAGAAAAATAATAAAACAGAAACTAATACACATAAATATGTCATAGTAAAAGGAAATTGGCCTAAATAACAACTATTGCTGTGTTGGAGTGTTAGAATTAGGGTTTGTTTATCATTACTTTTTAGTAATTTTGAACGTCAATTTTTTTTTTTTTTTTTTTTTTAGGTTTTTTGAGACAGGGTCTCGCTTTGTGGTTCAGGCTGGCCCTGAGCTCAGCCTCAAACTCACATCACAATCCTCCTGCCTCTGCCTCCCGAGTGCTGGGATGACAGGCTTGAGCCACCACGCCCGGCACTGTGGCATGTGGTACTGGTTGCTGCTGGGTGTGGGTCTCCATGCCCAGTATTGTTATGTGGTTACCGGGGAATCAAACCCAGGTCCTTGCGCTTGCAAGACAGGCGCCGGGACCACTGAGCTAACTCCCGGGCTCCTGAATGTCAATTTTTTTGGAACAGAAGTTTTTTGTTTTGTTTTTTGTGCTCTTTAAAAATATTCTTATAGCAGATCTGTGATTATTCTTGTAGTTACAGGTTGAGGTTTCCCAACTCCAGGGAAAGACAACAGACTAGAATTCTTGTTAATGAAGATCTGGTGATAGAAGTCTCTGACTATCATTAGGGGATGAAGGATAAGGTAATATGAAAATTAGAGATTTCAAGAAAAAAATACATGAAAGTTTACAAGAAAGAAATAATTACTAGCATGACAGAAAACATTTCAAATTAATTTCAGGGACTTTTCATCAAAGTAGATTTTAGTGATTCTCCACCACTGGTTCTCATGCCAAATGTTCAAAGCTTGCCCTTTGGCTGCTCTCCCAGTAGAACTGAATAAGAGAAAAACCATTAAAACTAGAATTTGTGCTTATTGAATCTGCAACAGCAGTGTAGGAAAATAAAACTCATCAAGTAATTGTTTTTCTACTCCAGATGTATATGTATTAGTTCTTTCAAATGTTAAGACCTGAGGAAAAGTTACTAATAAATCCCTAGTGGCTAATACTTGTAGTATGATTTTTTGTGGTTTGATTTTTTTTTAATTTGGTTGTCTTGTTCTTGGGGTAGCTAGTATATATTTGGAATGAGGTTCAAGTGCATTTGTGCATGAACATTTCTGGGTAGCCTAAAGAAAACATGTTATCATATTGTCCTGTTGTAGTGTTAAAATTTATCTCAGGTAATAAGGAACATAAAAATGAACCACTATATTAGTCCCTGAAGCAAAGCGAGGAACTGGAATGGTTAGAAAACTCATTCACCTGGAAATGCATAGTATAGGATCACTTCAGCAACGGTTTGAAATTTTCAAGTTGTATCATGTGGGCATGGGCTGAACAAAATTATCTCTACTGGGCCTAGAGTATTAGCTGTGCTAAACACATGTTTATATATCCTAATTGATCTAATATTTTACTTACTACTAATTGTTTTTTGTCTTAATAAGGAAAATACAGAAAGCAGAAATCTCTATATAAATTTAATCAGTTCCTTCATAGTCTTTCTTGAGTTTTGCAGAATAGACTTAACATTTGACTTCCTTAATTAAGAATTTGTGCTCTATAAAAATTAACACTTTGGTATCAGAAGCAAACAATTGTGAATCACCATTTGGTAAATCAATGAGTGCTAGACACTTTTCATTTAATGACCAAATTGTGTTCCTGCAGCTATGCCATTAAGTGAAAGTGTTGATAAATGAGGAATTGTACATAGAATGTACATCATAATATTAATAACAAAGAAATTTCAACTTGGTGATTTTGTTCATGTGTCACTAACTCTTACCTGTATCACTGTAATGGATAATAGAACATAAAACTACTGTATTGTACTTTACAATACAATCAGCAAAAAGCATAGTACTATTTAAATAAAGTATACTATACAAAGAAAAGATATTTAAGCTTTATAAGTAAGATGTACAAAAAATCAGAATAAAATAACAAAATATAAGTTCAACAAGTGGGTTGTAAGTCTCGACATCATGCCTTTGTTGTACATCTGAGCAGTTTTTAAATAGTTCATTAAACAGAAGATATCTGTATTTCTTTAAATTTAAAAAGATTTATTATTAAATGTTCCATAATGTTATCAATAGTATGGCAGAGGAATTTAGGACTACAGAAGAAAAAGTTATTGTATTTCAAAATATAAAGTATTTTTCAAAGAAAATATTTCAAAATTGTAAATTTTTAAAAGTAAATTTCCTTTCAACTATTTTGGGAAATTTATATTAAAAAAGAAACCTCTGTTACTGTTACATTATTAGTGGCTCTCACACCTTCATCATTACATTTAGGAAATGCATTTTCATTAATCAAACATTGCTTTGAACATAATGCTCTGTGGAAAAAAGCCAAGTAATGGATTTTTATGAGTTCAATTTCATGAACTCTAAATCATATTCAGTGTATAAAACAATTAACTGGAAATATTAAAAAGTTTTGAATACCAGGAAGGACAACAATTTGCTAAAATTCTTTCTTTAGTAAAAGCTATTTAAAAGATATTTTCCCTATGGGTAACTTTTGTGAATATATTTGTTTGAATCCAAAAACATTGCCCTGATTAACATCAAATATGTTCAAAATCATCTCAAAGTTTTAAGAAAATATGTATGCTTGCTGAAATGATAGGATTTCACTTTTTCCTTTTTTTTTTTTTTTTATTCTTGTTTTCACACAATACTGAGGAATAGACCTGGGATTCCAACACACCATTTTATCTTTTCTTTGTTTTGTTTTGTTTTTTAATACAGGATCTTGCTTTTGTAGTTCAGGCTTGTCCTGAGCTCACTATGTAGTCCAAGCTAGCCTCGAACTCACAACAGTCCACCTACCTCTGCCTCCGGAGTGCTTGGATTACAGACATGAGCTACCATGCCCGGCGTCGTGGTATGTGGTTCTGATTTCTGGTGGGTGTGAATCATCATGCCTGGCACTGTTGTATGTGATTACCAGGGATTGAATTTGAGACCTTTCACTTGTAAGGCAGGTGCCAGAACTAACGAATCCCCATCCTTACCTTTTCTTTCTTTTTTTTTTTTCTTTATCTTCCTTTATTTCTTCTTTCTTTCTTTCTCTTTCTTTCTTTCTTTCTTTCTTTCTTTCTTTCTTTCTTTCTAAATTTTATTTTATTTTATATTTTAAGAGAAACGCTGTTTGTAAAACACAAAGTTGCAAAGGACAGGCTCTAAATTGCTCTCCTCATGACTCAGCCTCCTACAGTACAGGCATACATCACCACCTCAGGCAATGTCAAGCTGTTTGAATTTTTATGGCTTAAAAATATTCATGTGCACACGTTCTATACATAGTTTCTTTACCTAATCAACTGATTGAATATCTAGGTTACTTCCTTCTCTTTTTTCTTCCTTCCTTCCTTTCTCTCTCTCTCTCTCTCTTTTTTTTTTTTTTTTTTTTTTTTTTTACCAGGGATCAAATTCAGGACCTTGCACTTCCAAGGCAGGTGTAATGTCACTGAGCTAAATGCCTAGTTTTATGTAGTCTGTTTCCATAACCTGGTTGTTATGAATGATATTGCAATAAATATGAGTGTGCAAGTATCACTTCGAACTGCTGATTTAATTTCCTTTAGTTATATACTCATTTAGAAGTGAGTCATACACCAGATCGCTTTTGTTTTTGTTTTTGAGGAGCATCCTTACTGTTTTTCCACAATGGCTCCATGTTAATTTACATTATTACCAACAATGTACAGGGTTGTATTTTCTTCACATATTTGTCAACAGTTACTTTTCAGCTTTTGTATGATAAGCATATTTTAAATAATATCTGAATATAGTTTGAGTTACATTAAGTCTTTAATTTGTGAGTTATAACAAAACAATCTGTTCTTACTGTGAAAGTTTTATATTTAGAAATCAAAAGCTATTTTTGATATAGGAATTTTTAAAAGCTGAGAGAAAGACATAAATTGATGTGAATTTTTGTCTCTCAAGATAGTAATAAGCCATATATTTTTAAAACGTTGTTATATCCCAAAAGAAGAGAAGAATCACAATCCTGAATGACACAAGATGAAAATCACACTCGTTACAACTTTGAATTAGGGCAAATGCTTAACTACAGCTATTAGCTCTGGTGTTTTAATAACATGCAATTAGAAAATACAGAATTTTACCAATGTGTCCTTTGGGGTTGTTGTGTAGACTTTGGCTATTTTTGTATAACTATCTATGAAAGTTCTTAGACCTTCATGCCAATATTCAAGACTTTCAGTACTAGCTCTTAGAGTCATCCCCAAGTACAAAGCAAGACTGAAAAGAGGAGAAAATTTTAATAAAAAGAGTGATGAATCAGATTCTAAAATTTGTGACATTATCCATTTTCCCAACTTCAAACAAAGTACAGCTTTTATTATTAGGTTACAATGGATCAAGATTTGTGTTCACACTAATGTCGCCCTCATTTCCATTTATATTAAACTGGTATTTGTTTTTAAAGAGGCCCATGAATGAACAGAGCCTTTCCCAATCTCTATTTGTTCAGCTTGTAACATGAACAATAGCAAATTCAATCTTGTTAAGCAGCTTAGGTCTTCTTTGTAGGACTAAGTTGAACGGCAAGAAAGTTTGAATTTACATGGACTGTGTATTTCTGTAGAAGAATGAATCTTAAAGAAATATTTTGATTATGATTATTTCACTTCAAATATCTTTTGCTCATGTAATTACTCACAGGAGAACAAAATAAAAAGTATGAGAGCTAAGTTCATACGCAAATTTAAAAATCTGTGTTGTTAACTAAATCATACTGCTTAAAATTTTCAAGAACAGTTTCTGTTGTATGTAAGGTTAAAAATAAAGAGTGATTTTCTTCAATGATATGTAATTTAGTTTAAGTTAGGTCATAAAGCAACAAATATGTAAACTTAGAGGTCCTTTTTGATAGAAACTGTTGTAACACACTTAGAATTTTATGTTGCTAAGGATCTGTTCCTCTGAAGATTTATTACAGTCAAAAAAGAGGAAGCAATATCTCATCAGCCAACATATGTCATAGTAAAAACATCTACATATTAAACCATAGTGAAGAAACATAACTAAATGTACTGGGAGATCTGGTGGACACTGTGAGGATAAAGACAACATCAGAGTAGTCAGTGTGACTGGTAGATATTTATAACTGCATTGTGGCTATTTAAATTAGCATGAATTTTACCTGGGAAGAGTTACTGAAGTGTAAAGGAGCGTTACATATTGAAATTACTCTTAAATAATTCAGGAAATGGAGAGAAGAAAGTAAATAATTATGCAAATGTAATAAAACATTCACACTTGGGAAAGTTGAGCAAGCATAATATTATAATATTTTAAAATATGACATTAGTTTTTCTTCTCTAACTTTTTAAGGTAGAAGCTACAGTTGTTGATTTGGGATCTTTCTTTTTTTAATATGGTACACAGGTTAAATCTTCTTTTATACAAAATAACATGTATGCTTTCTTTTTCATTAAGTTAAAAAAGAGTTGTAATTAATTACTATTTGTTCTTTGACCTATGACTTATTTAGAAATGTGTTACTTAAATTCAGAATAACTGAAAAACTCCTGGACAAAGTAGATTCATTAGAAAAATACTAAATAATTAACAGAAGAAATATTATTTTATACAAACAAAAAAAACATTTCTCAATTCATTTTATGAACTTAACATTGCATTAATTATATTTCTTATCAACCAATACATGAAATTTATTTTTAGAACTTCATGAAATTATATATATAAACACTAAAAGAAAAAAAACATAATGACAGTGATAAGCATGTCATAGAAATTCAAGATTAATATTTGAAAATCATTAGAAACTTAAGAAGTGATTTTAAAAGAAAAAAGTATGGTCACACAGGTAGATGCAGAAAAAAATATTTAGCAGAAACCAGCACTTGTTCATTCAAGCCCAAGCATTTGGTAATAGAAACAGAAGGTAAGAGGAATAGAAGTAATCTCCCTTAACCTCACAATGTACTTTGACTGAAAACATTAGACTCAGTTATAAAATACTGAGTGTTTTACAATTGTAAAATTTTACAGTTGTAGTATATTGACAGTTTTGTGTTTAGTGCACAAAAATCAGGAACTCTCTTCACATTAGTTTGTATTGTACTGAAGTTTCAGCCTCAAAAGCATGGGAAATATATAAATACATAGACTAGAAAAGAAAAAATTCTATATTGTCATGCAAATGTTCCAATATTAGACCTATTGGTGTGGAGAATATGGAGAGTAGTAAATATGGACAGTAAATAATATAATGAATCTCAATATCACCAAACAGGAAAAGTAAAAAAAAAAAAAACAACAACAATATATTTTAGAATCAAATCAGCCAAAAGAAGAAGAAACCACAAAAAAAGAAGAGGGAGAAATATAAGCAAAAGAGCTGAAAATAAAGAAGGAAGGAGAAAGCTCATTAAGTTTAATTATTAGGCAAACACAGTTACACTGTAGGAAACTTATTTAACAGCCAAGGGGTGGAAAATTTGGACTTTTGGAGACAATGAAGAAATTACCTCTGAAAAATGGTCTCCATGTTCAAGATACAACAAAATCCTGTCATAGTACAATCTGATTCTATAATTCCATATTCTTCAAGGTGAGTGTATATCATTATTTTCCTAATATGATATACAAGTAACTTATTAAAATGTCATAATAAACTGAGTAGGGAGAAACAGTAATGCAATTCATATAAACTGCAGTATGCCAATTGGATATCCCGTTCTTCATTTTTAGCGCAGTCATGAATCCTTTTGTCTTCTTCAAGAAGGAACATATTTTCACTATAAAATTAGAACACTGAGAATATAAGGTCATATTACCAAGAAAAGTTGAAATGTCAGTAACAATGTTGCAGCTTAAGAAGTAGATGCTGAAGTTAGAATTGAAATTTGTATTTGTTTGGGAACTTTTATCACCTGTGAAACATAATACTCAACTCTCACTAGTTGAAGGAGGACAGGTTTAGTTTGGCTCACAGTTGGTAGAGACTTTAGTCTGTACCTGGCCAGCTACAAGGTACCAAGGCAGTGTTCAAAAGTCTGCTTCCCGCTCCAGGAGTAGCTGAACACGCTTGCATCTTGCTAGTGGTCATAGAGGCTTGCAGTTGTCCTGATGGAAGAGCCAGATAAACTCAATCACCAGGAACCCGTTCCCTCACTGGTCCTTCTCCATCAGAGAAGGCTTTCTTTTCAAAAGCAGACTTTCACCTTTGCAATTGTGAGCCTACAAAGAGTGGGGCTTGGCTGGTACTTCACATTCACTGCAACATTTTCCCTATCTTCTTTTTTTTAAATTTTTTATCTTTATTGGTACATTAAATATACACATCATGATTGCACTCCATGATGGAGATTTGTACCAGTATAAGACACAACTTAATTCTCATTTTTTTCCCATAGCCCTACCCACCCTACCACCCCCCCATATACATAAAATTTGTTCCCTTACTTTTTAGTTACAATCTCAACATTTTCCCCCTTCACCCTATTTTACATTGAGCATTTTCTATTTCACAGTATATAACATACAATGCTAGGACTCATTTACATATTTATTTTCTCATACCAGAGAAAAGATGCGATATGTACCTATCTTCTTGTTATAAGCTACTTGGGTTCTAGTCGAGATGATGAAAGTCTTCTAAGGTAAAAATAGAACACTGAAGATATAAACTAAAGTCAATCTGCAAGATGAAAAACTAGCATGATACTCGTGTAGCAACCCATGTGTAAACCAACAGAATAGAATGGACAGCTTACAAACATATCTACAAAGGCACGGACATTTGATTTTTCCACAAACATTTCCCAAAACCTATAGTGGAGAAAAAAACAACATCTTCAACAAATGTTGGGGAGAAAACTGGGCAACTACGTTTATGATATTGAAAGTAATTCCTCATCTCTCACCCTATTCAGAACGAATTGAGAATGGCTGCAAAGGCCTTAACATAATACCTGAAGCATTGAAATTGCTAGAAAAGAAAGGAAAAAACCCTACAAGGGATACTTGAAGGTATAGTCATACATATCCCTCTGTGGAATATGTCTTCAATAGCATAGAAAATAATAGCAAGTGTCAACAAATGAGTTTACATCAAAATAAAAGCTTTGCACAGCAAGGGGAAACACAGAGTAAAGCTGGCACTCCTTATATTGTGTTACTAAAATCACCTAATAAAGATGTTAAAAGAAGTAGTTTTGGAAAATATAAATTACCAAAAACACTTTCTAATGGAAGTAAAAGATTCGATATTAAGAAATCTCTCATTCTATCATGTTCATAGTTCAGCTTAGGTGTGGTAATATTTGAAGACACTGAACAAGTCTTTTATGAATGCCATTCCATATATGATATTTACAGATATGGAAAAATACTACATGAAAAATAACTCATTGAAAAACAGTACACTTTCCTCTCAATACAGAAAATCATAATTATAACAAGTGTATGTATGTTAGCTGGGAACATCTGTTCAATGTAGTAAGGTATGAATTGAATGAATAAAAGAGGTGGTATAACAAATGAATATAAGGGACAAGCCAATGTGTTTTTGCATAATTTTCACATAAAACTTCTCTGATAGCAAAAGGAGCAATTGCCAAGGCTTACATAATTATCCTAAAAATGTGTGTGTGTCTATATATATATATGTATATATATAT